>JXCR01104229.1:104412-125649 GCA_002079205.1 Phalaenopsis hybrid cultivar | reverse complement strand
TTTATATATATATATATATATATATATATATATATATATATATATATATATGTAGTGAGCTTTTTCCTTTTTTTTATTTTTTCATGCAATTGTCAACTTATTTTCGCAAAATATAAAAAATAACTTTATTTTATTTTGACTCACTAAAAATGTCTTGTTTCAAATAAAAAATTGAATAAAACAAAATTAAAAAATAAAATAAAATTGATCACATGGCTTATCTTTTTTGGATTGCTTTCAAAATGGCCATGGCCTTGATATATATATATATACACACACACAAGTAGTAAGTTTGTTGAACTTATTGGAACCTTTTACTTGCAAATAAATCGAAATTATATTATACAGAAGGATCAAATTAGCATTTACAGTATTTCCATAATTTGCCTAGATGGTGAAAGTACAAGATGAGTGTATACACCTAAAAAGTTCTATCAAGTTGCCAAGTTTCCAACCTGTCGAGCTTCAAAGCTACCAAGTTGTTGAGCTTCAAAGCTCACATACCAAGCTGTCATGTTGTCGAGTTCGCGTGCTAAGCTGCCGAGCTATCAAGTTCGGTTATATGGATAATATGATATAAAACTATAGAACATGACATGACATAAAACTGTAGAACATGACATGACATAAAACTGTAGAATTGACATGACATTATCTATCAAATTTTATATCATGACAGAAAGTCACATCATAGTTTATAGTCAAATAGTTAAATGGAGGGCGAGAGTGGCTCTCTCTTCCCATGGGCTCGTCCTCTCTTTTTTTCATCATGTTCTTAAATCTAGTAGGATTTGGGCATAATTAACAGACATTATCAGACCCGACGTCCTAAGAAGATTCAACATTCTGAAATGTACATTAAACGTGAACATATGCATTAATCTGAAGTTAAGCATAACATCTCCAAAGAGATAATAAAATTCATGCTAAAGAAATCTTCACTAGATGAGATGAGATGTTTTATCTTTAAATCTTTTATTTTTTACATCATTTAAACTCTTTTATCTCTAATTTGTTTTATATAATTTTTTATTAGTGATTTTAGTTTTCTAAATATTTATTGGTAAAGTGAGGAAATTTTCCTCATAAACAAGTTTCCTATGAGTAAAAAAATGATTCAAACTTTTCGACTCTACTTGGCTCATAGCAAAAATGGTACAGACGATTTTATATAAAAAAAAAAAATTGAAATATTACTAGGTTAAATAAAAGATTAAGTCAGTTAACATAAGTAGGGCTGTCAAAAAAGCTCGTTGTTCGCGAACAGTTCGTGTTCGGTTCGTCAATGAGTTTGTGTTCGATTTGATCGATAAGTAGACGAGACGAATGTGAACAAATTTTTTTCGTTCGGTTAGTTAAACGAACCAAACACGAACAGCGATGCGTTCGTTCGTGTTCGAATCGTTATTGTTCGAAATATAAAATAAATTAAAATAATTATATATAAAAAAATTATGATATTCAAAAAATTAAATTTTATAAATTATAGTATAGTAAAATAATATAATAATAGTATATTAATATACTATATTAGTAATATACTGATATATATATTATATATTTATACAATATAAGTGATATAATTAATTTATATATATTAATATTAAGGATGTCAAACTGACTTGTTGTTCGCGAACAGCTCGTGTTCGACTCGTGTTCGGCTCGTTCGTTAAGAAACGAACACGAACAATGACTNTCGTTCGTTAAGAAACGAACACGAATAGTGACTTCACGAACAATTTCAAACACGAGTTTATTTCAAATAAACTAAATTTCAAACAAACCAAGCACGAACACAAGCTATGTTCGTTCGTGTTCGGTTCGTTTACACCCCTAAACATAAGGGTTAAAAATCACGAGATTTCACTCGAAGTATAGTTAAAAAATACGGTGACTACTCCCTGTAAGTTTAGCCAAAGTGCTCACAGATGAAGGATAACCTAAATTTAACCAAATCGTTTTAATTCATTTATAACTGAGTTATATTATGCAAAAATAGTCCATCTATTCGCATAAAGAAAAGGTCAAATTTTCTTTTTTTACTCATAATAATTGGGGAACTCTCCCTATAAAACCATTCAGTTAACTATAAAATCTTCCAAGGTAAGTCATAATACCTCGGCACAGAATACTGTAAGTGCATCCAAAGTTCACTTGGGATAGTTCCATGTAGGAGTGCTAAGAGCTTCCCATGTAGATGATTAATCAGTACATAGTAAAACATACCACTTAATTTTATTAAAATAGTTTTAATTTGTACCAATGAATTCATTTTTGGGATAAATGAAGTATAAACTTGCTTTATAGGGATGAGTAACGCATAAATTTATATTTTTTTTGCAGTTGTCTATGAAAAGGTTAAGAGAACCAGAGAACTAAATGTATACATCTAAAAAAGTCTGTTGAGCTATCAAGCTATGAAGTCTCAAGCCGCCGAGCCATAAAGCACACCTGCCAAGCTATTAAGTTGCAAAGTTCACCTGTCAAGCTGTCGAGCTGCTAAAGTACGAAATTCAAATATATAGAATGATATGACTTAAAATTGTAGCTCATCTACCTTTACATATTTTTATTTCCTATCAAATTCTATACCCTGACAAAAATACACCTCATGATTTATAAATAAGAGTCAAATGTTTAAACGAATGGAGAGAATGACTCTCTCTTCCAAGGGGATCCTTCTCCTCTCTCTCAATGTTAGTAGGGTTTGAGCATAACCCGCGGGCATTATGAGACCTGACGTCCTAAAAGTATTCAACGACGAGAGTTTATTTGGGATGACTTTCTCGCCGCTTTATTTTTCAAATCGTCGTCACATTCATTTAACATTTACTTTCTTCAGAAAATAATAAGCTGTAGGAAAATTGTTATTGGACTATTTCAGAAAAATAGTATTTATATTACTATTAACAATTTTCAAACACTCTATTTTGTCCGCTGTAATTTTGCTATCATTTTAACAAAACGCTGCAGCCCCAGACCTTAAATTTAGCCCATTATTGTTTCGTCCTATGTTGGGATGTATCAGCGAACATATCTATGAAATTTACGGCGACTATTGCTTGGTGGCGTGATGCTGAAATAGCTGAACTAAGTTTGAAGTTTGTGGTGCAAATGTGCGATATGAAGACCTTCTAATTTTCTGAGCAGAGACTGAACTCTTCCTTCTCGTTAATATTATAAGCTGTAGGAAAAGTTGGAGAGCAGCTTTTCTAAGATTTGAAAGGTTGCTGTTAATGTTGGTTTGTTGTGTGGAGCCAAAGCAACTCACCGGCGCATAGTTGCCTGCCAAGGGCGCTCAAGCGCCCAATTGGCGCTTTTAGATCCAGAAAAGCTGGCGCATAAGCGTTGAATATGGGTGCATAGGCGCCCACTTGATTTGGGCATCGATACAGAAAGGCTAGCACTTATGCGCCAACCTATTGGCGCATTTATGCCAAGAGCGGTTTCAAGCGGGATTGCAGTTTTGAGTCCCAATTTTGAGTGGCCTCAAAGTATCTTTTTTTGGCATTCTTAGACGAGCATTCCGGTAAAGGTGAGGAGTGTCGAAGAGGTGGATTTTGCTGATTTAATGTGAGTTTTTGCGTCGGGTCAGAGAGTGAAGATTGTGGAGCGATTACTGTAAGTTTTCTTTGTGTGTGGAGAAAATACTTGTGTGAACTGTGTGTTAAACTTTCTAAATTTCATAGTGAGAATTTTTTGTGGTGTGGCTTCGTGTTTTTTAAGCGAGATTTTTCATGTAAATTCTCGTGTGTTTTTTTTGTTATTTTGATTGTGTTTCTGTTTTAATTTTTTATTCCAGTTTTTTATCGAATTTGTGTGATCCCATTATTCTGCAATTTGGTTTAGTTTCTAATTGATCTTGCACCCATGCAAAGTTGAGAATTGTTGGTTTGAGGAATTTAACAACATTAATTGATCCTACAACCATATTATCCCTACTCACGTTCTATATTCTTGTATTATCGTTCCCCAATGTCTTAATGCTATTATTATTCAGGCTATAATGATTATTGATATTTGTAAAGGTTTTCATGTTGATCACAATGCATGAGACAACATTATCTGTGCAGATTAACTCTTCTCTGGTAATTTGTGTATCGTATAAAGTTTTAAACCCTTCAAAGGAGTTGTTTTAGCTTGAGGGGATTTGGTCAGGGCTGTAAAAGAGCCGAGTCGAGCTGGGTCGACTCGAAATCCTCTGCTCGAAATCGGCTTGAATGGATTGAGTTTGAATAGGAATCGGCTTGTGAGCTTGGGCCAACCCCTTAATTTTATTATTATTCACACTATAATGATTATAATAGTTGATTTCATTTAACATTATATATTAATTTTATAAATAAAAATACTTCAAGTAGATCTTGAGCGAGTTTGAGCCGAGTTTTGGCTCAAGCGAGTTTGAGCCTAGTTTTGGCTCATAGATCCAATCTCGGTCAAAACTAATGTTATAATCAATTATCGAGATTAACAATCTTCGCTAGATTCACAACCTTATGTTTGATGTAGCACAAGAATAAGGTATTAACGAATTATAAAGAAAACCGACAAATATTGGTATGGCTAAATCAATAATCTTCTTCCATAAGTGTTATTGATAGAATATTTTTTTAGATTTTTAGATTTTTCATATATTATTGATGTTGTTCCCTATGATGATTATAGATATTTATAAATAGTTTTATATTGATCATCATACATTAGACAAAGGGGTGTCAAAAATTGAGCTGACACGACAACATGATTCAAAGTCAACTCAAAAAATTTGAGTTAGAGTTGACCCGAATATATTGAGTGAAAGTTCTTCCTAGATTAAGATGTTGTATTTAAAATTTAGTTTATTAATATACTACATTCTTTTTAAAATTGATAGTCATAAATATAACAATTTTCCAAAAATAAAGAAAAAAAAAAGGCAATAAAGTCTCAAATGTCAGTTTTATGATCTATCCACCCCTTTCTTCTTCCTGAAACCCTATTAATCGTTGTTCTGTCGCCTTATCCTCTCCTCGTTCCGGCCACTGGGGCGATCAACCGAAGCTCAGAGCTGTTCTCTACCCTTCTCGGAGGTGCTCTAATGGCAGCAGCGATACCTACAGTTTCCTCTTTCTCTATAACCTCACCCTACTACTTCAACAGCACTTCCCCATCATCTCCAGCGACTGCTTCCACTCTTCCGAGAGCTATTTTTCTCTCCAGATTCGTAGCCCCTCACTGGAAGCCCTCGCTTATGATGTCTACTTTTCGTCGTAGGCATGATTTCTCGGTCTTCTGTCAGCAGCAGCAGCAATTACCAGCCATTCCCAGCGAGCAGCGGTGGATGTTCGAAGATTCCGAAATCAATGGCCCTGTAATCCCTATTGCCTCCTATTCTCCCACTAATTTTCCTCTCCGCTTATGTCGCGTCATGTTTTCTTTTAGTTGTTGTTTAGCATTTCATGAACTTGGTGTTATGCTTGCTTTATCTATGTTATTTTTATAATTTCGATCTTGTGAAAAGTGTGCGCCTGCAGGATATCTGGAACAAGACTTGGTATCCAAAGGCAGCAGATCATATTAGCACCAAGAAGACGTGGTATATAGTGGATGCAACTGATAAGATCCTGGGAAGGATGGCTTCGGCCATTGCAGTGCATATAAGAGGAAAGAACCTTGCAACTTATACTCCTAGCGTCGACATGGGGGCTTATGTAATTGTGGTATGTGATAAGCATTGTAGAAATATTGAATATTTTTTTCTTTAAATGGCTGTTGGAATAGAAAAGGGACTGCATAACATTTTTTTTTTCTAGGAAGATTTATGTGCATACCCCTCATTTCTTATGTATTTACATATCTAACACTTAAACTTCAATTTTAACGTACGTACCGCCTTATATCTACATGAAAAGTGTATTTCACTTACCATTTTTTATTTGATATGAAAGATTTAGGTTGTATAAATGCAAAAAATAAAGATTTGGTGTTTAGTTTTGTAAATAAATAGGTGGTATGTATGTAAATGCCCCCTTTTTTTCTAGTGGATTTATTAGTTAGGTGTTGTTTTTTGGTATTGCTCATACAATGAGTTTGAATTCATTAATTGTCTTGTTATAATTATAAAGCTATACCTGCATATGGCTGGTATTAGATTATTAGTTTCTTGCAGATGGTGAGGTTATTGAGATAGAAATAAGAAGGTGCATAGTTTAGAAAGTGACAAATTTTGCTCTTTAATCTCTTAGTGTGATCGTGTACACATTATTTGATAAGAGATAGTTATACTTTTAAACATGTTCTTTTTTTTTTAAGCTAAGCGTTCCTATCATATTGAATCAATTATGCGTGTCAATATGTTATGTATTCTTGTTTTAATAATGTCATAGCATTTTAATGCCATTATTATTGTATTTTTAATCATATTTAGTGTTTGTCTTTATTTTAATTATTTTGGGGCATATTAACAATTGTAGAATTTGGAATTGGTATGGTCATTTTGTTTAATCTTTTAGGATCATCTTGACATGCATATTTGATGATCTAAATTGCTTGTCCCTATTCACAGGCTTTATAACAAGTTTCTTTCACTCTTCTTCAACTTCTTCATGGCCTCTCCAAATCTTCCACCATGACTCCACATCCATTAATATTAGTCCCCAACTTTACAAAATGAATCTTTATTGGAATTTGTTAGATTTAAGAATAGAGCAAGATATTTTTATTGATAGGAAGAGAGGTATAAATATATTTTACATGACCCAAACAAAAGGATATGCATAATTTCATAAATAGACCAACTAGGAAATACATAAATATGAAAACGGAAAATAAATGATGCAAGTAAATGCTAATAATAACTGCAATAGTAATTAGCCTAATAATTAGGCTAATAATCCTAATACTCCCCCTCAAGTTGAAGCGTAAATGTCCATCATGTTTAGCTTGGATTTGAAGTCGTCAAACAGATGAAGAAGATACTTGTTAAGGATACCTTCTAATTGACCATTGCATGAGACAAATGGAATACAAATCTCCCTTGAATCGAGTTTCTCCTTAATGAAGTTTGTCGATCTCCACATGCTTGGTCCGATCATACTGGACCAGATTATGGGCAATACTAATGACAATTTTGTTATCGCAAAACAACTGAAGAGGAGCAAAGACTGACATATGCAATTCATAGAGCATGATGCATAACCAGAGAGCTTCACAGATATCCAAGGATATAGAACGAAACTTGGCTTCAACACTGCTTTGCGCCACAACCGACTATTTTTTACTTTTCCACGTGACAAGATTTTCCACAAAAACGAAACTTGGATCACCGATCATGGACAGACCCAACCCAATCCGCATCTATGTAAACAATAATAGAATTGGAGGTATGGCTCAAGAAAAACAAACCCTAGCCCGGTGTGCCTTTAAGTAATAATAGATCATGTCGACAACTCGGAGACGATGCTTATAGGGATCATGCATGAGTTTACTCACAATACCTACTGCGTGACAAATGTTGGGGTTAGTAGAGGCGAGGTAAACGAGTTCCCCCATAAGTCGTTGGTAGTGAGTCTTGTTCACAAGAACCGCATTGGGAACATCAGCTAATTTCTCATTGGGATTTATTTGGACCGTCACTGTTTTGCAAAGGAGAAGGTTATTCTCTGTCAATAGATCAAGTACATATTTGCGCTGAGACATATAAATGCCCTGAGATGATCAAACAACTTTCATGCTTAAGAAATACCAGAGTGATCCCAAGTCCTTCATTTTAAATGAAGTAGCAAAAATATCTTTCCAAGACTCCAATATCGGTTGATCATCATCTATGAGCACACTATCGTCGACATAGATAATAAGGATAACAATTTTGCCACTAGAGGATGTCAAAAGAAGAGAGTATGATTTGATTGGGTCTGAGAAAAATCATGACCCATTACCCTTTGTGAACTTGTTGAACCAGGTCCTTGGGGATTGCTTCAATTCGTGGAGAGACTTCGGCAAAAATATCTTTCCAAGACTCCAATATCAGTTGATCATCATCTATGAGCACACTATCGTCGACATAGATAATAAGGATAACAATTTTGCCACTGGAGGATGTCAAAAGAAGAGAGTATGATTTGATTGGGTCTGAGAAAAATCATGACCCATTACCCTTTGTGAACTTGTTGAACCAGGTCCTTGGGGATTGCTTCAATTCGTGGAGAGACTTCGGCAAAAATATCTTTCCAAGACTCCAATATCAGTTGATCATCATCTATGAGCACACTATCGTCGACATAGATAATAAGGATAACAATTTTGCCACTGGAGGATGTCAAAAGAAGAGAGTATGATTTGATTGGGTCTGAGAAAAATCATGACCCATTACCCTTTGTGAACTTGTTGAACCAGGTCCTTGGGGATTGCTTCAATTCGTGGAGAGACTTCGGCAAAAATATCTTTCCAAGACTCCAATATCAGTTGATCATCATCTATGAGCACACTATCGTCGACATAGATAATAAGGATAACAATTTTGCCACTGGAGGATGTCAAAAGAAGAGAGTATGATTTGATTGGGTCTGAGAAAAATCATGACCCATTACCCTTTGTGAACTTGTTGAACCAGGTCCTTGGGGATTGCTTCAATTCGTGGAGAGACTTCGGCAAAAATATCTTTCCAAGACTCCAATATCAGTTGATCATCATCCATGAGCACACTATCGTCGACATAGATAATAAGGATAACAATTTTGCCACTGGAGGATGTCAAAAGAAGAGAGTATGATTTGATTGGGTATGAGAAAAATCATTACCCATTACCCTTTGTGAACTTGTTGAACCAGGTCCTTGGGGATTGCTTCAATTCGTGGAGAGACTTCGGCAGTCGGAACACTTGTCGCTGAGGAACAGTAAAGTCAAAGACTGGAGGGAGGCGCGTGTACACCTTCTCTGTGAGATCCCCATTTAGTAAAACTTTTTTGTCTTCCAGTTGGAACAAGGGCCAATCCAAATACACAGTAAAGGAAATTAGGATTTGAATGGTGTTTAATTTAGCAACCATAGCAAATGTCTGCTCATAATCAACTCTATTTATTAGTGAGTAGCCTTTGACGGCTAACCGTCTCTTGTTGCATTCAAAGGATCCATCGGAGTTAAATTTGGTGCTAAAAATCTAGCGGCATCTTTCTGCTTTCTTACCTCAATGAATATCAACAACATCTCATGTATACTTCCGTTGAAGGGCGTTTATGTCATTCATTACTGCAGTTTTTCAGGAAGGGTCAGCTAATGCTGCTTCCATAGTAGATGGGAGGTGATGATATGCAGGGCAACAATAAATGCTTTATAGATCTGTGATACACTGTGGAAAGATTTTTTTTCCATAAAATAAAGAGAGTTTACCTCCTTACATACCTCAACAGAAGAACTCACTTCCTCATTTGGAGTGGTGTCAATTCTGAGAATGTCACTCAGAGTGGATTCCAATTCCTGTAAGAAAGTAGCGGGCTCTTCTTGAGTGGTAACATGTGTGCGCCGAGTATAGACACTGAAAATGGGAGGAGGCTAACTTAGCATCTATCTACTTGATTTTCCTCTTCAAACTATCTAGTCGCGCATAGCAAATTAGTTGGTTTGCTTGGTTATGCTCTCTGTCATTCATGATAGAGTTGGAGATGGGCTTGAGCCCATTCATGGTCACCTTTTATGTGATGACTTCATTTGAAATCACAAGGCTCTCTAACTCCATTCCCTCAACCCTCAATGCCTGCTATTCAATGAAATTAAAGCATCAAAGAGAACAGAGTGGTTGACGCCGACCATAGAACAAATATTGACGTTGATCCTGGAGTAGAAGTTTTATAATGGGAATTTGGGTTAAGAACTCCCTATACTATATCATCACCTCACGCTAAAAACCATTGTTTCACGTGGAGCACCTCCTTTTGCGGTCGTATCTATTGATGGTGTCACAAGCATAATTTTGGCATTTTCTTCGTGAGTGGGATGTGTGAATTGGCCATTTATATGACCTTCATAATGGGATCCCAACGACAAAGGAATTTTTGCGGAACCGAGGCGGCTTGTAGATGACGAACCATCATATTTTATCATATTCTTCATGCAAAAAGCCCTATTGGAGCTCATTAAAGTAGATGAAGATGAATTTCTTAAACATATTTGTTTTTTAACTGTAGTTCAAAATAAGGGCCACTAATTTGTCCCATGGTCCACATAACATGATTGGATCATGCCTCTAAGCATGTGTACAAAGAGATTAAATACACATAGCATGTTCATCTTGTTGTAGCTCTATGGGCATTAGATGTAGAACCAATCACTTTAGGACCCGTTCAATAACATGGCTCATGATTTCCTTGGCTCAAGGTTAGCCTAAATAACTTTGTTGTCATTTATTTACTTTTTTGTCTATTTGATTTTCATGAGAAACAATCTCTTGAATTATCCTTCTATCAGGCTCATCATTTGTTTTAGAAAAAATAAAAAGAACATAAAAAAGGTTAAAAGGGAGATCATTATCAAATATCAATTATCAATGAAACAAAATATACAGAAAAGTTATTTGGGATCAGTTTTTATTTTAAAAAAATATGTTTGATTTATTTTTCTAGCTGTTTTAATTTATTTTATTTTTTTTTTAATACTCGAAACAATTTTTAGGTGCTATATTTTTTTGAGAATGAAAAACTTTACTGTCGGCCACTGTTAACAGCCATCATTTTGATCATGTTGTAATTTCACATCAAACTATAAACAAAGCTAAATCAAAATATAAATAGATAATTAAAACAGAAAGTAATCTTGAATGGCTTCTGAGTTAATGGTTTGAAGAAAATTTACTGATTTCTTTTCTGTTCTAGTACTAAAGAACTGTTTAATTTGCTTACTAAATAATAAAAGATTATTAACACCTAGGATCATAACATGCTTGAAGGTGGCTTTTAAAACTTATTTGAAAATCTTTTATCATCTGTGTTATTTTGAAATTGTTATCAATTAGAATTGCTTACTAGCTATAATCACTTGCAAGCCCACTATTCTTTTTACTGGTTTCTGTAATTACTATTCTGCCGTTTGCTAAAATCTTCTATAAATTTTTCTCTTAGCATGATTCTTTTCATAACTAAAACCACTGCATAAAAAATGTTGCAAGTTGTTTCCTCATTTAATTGTTCAATCTCATTTTGTGTAGCATCCAGATCTATTAACATTAATGTTTGTGCCATGTTTTGCTATAGGAAGATTCACCTACATACCACTCAGTTCTTTCGTATTTACATAAACATCTAAACTTCAATTTTTTACATATATAAGCCACCTTATCTATGCATGAAAAGGTGTATTTCACTTTTTAAAAGTTAAAATAGTGATTTCTTTTTTTATATTAAAGTTTTGAGTGGTATAAATGTAAAAGCTAAAGCTTAAGTCTTAGATAAGTAAATACATAAGAATTGGGTGGAATGTCTATAAATGCCCCTTTTCTGTATCATTCTGAAGACATTTATGTCTTTGTATAACAATGGGTTTGTAGCTCTCAACGGTTAACTCTTTACTCAACACAGGTTAATGCAGAGAAAGTTGCAGTTTCTGGTAAGAAGCGGACGCAGAAGCTTTACAGACGGCATTCTGGAAGGCCAGGTGGTCTGAAGGTAGAAACATTTGATCAACTACAGAATAGAATTCCAGAGAGAATAATTGAGCATGCTGTCCGGGGCATGCTTCCTAAGGGGAGGGTAAGCAAGATATTTATTTATTTTATTATGCTCTTTTTTATAAGGTTTAAATCGTTTACATTTACATTAAGGCAGAATGAGAAAACTGCAGAATTATATGAATTTTTGCTTCTCTTCTGAATGTTAGGAGAGAATATTTACGTGTGGATTAGGGGAGTACTCCCGAGTACTCTCTGAGTATTTTTGGAGTACCCACATCCACATAATATATTTATCCGGACATAATATTTTTTCTTATATTGGGATCAATTGAGAAATTTTANGACTGGAGGGAGGCGCGTGTACACCTTCTCTGTGAGATCCCCATTTAGTAAAACTTTTTTGGCATCCAGTTGGAACAAGGGCCAATCCAAATACACAGTAAGGGAAATTAGGATTCGAATGGTGTTTAATTTAGCAACCATAGCAAATGTCTGCTCATAATCAACTCTGTTTATTAGTGAGTAGCCTTTGACGGCTAACCGTCTCTTGTTGCATTCAAAGGATCCATCGGAGTTAAATTTGGTGCTAAAAATCTAGCGGCATCTTTCTGCTTTCTTACATCAATGAATATCAACAACATCTCATGTATACTTCCGTTGAAGGGCGTTTATGCATTCATTACTGTAGTTTTTCAGGAAGGATCAGCTAATGCTGCTTCCATAGTAGATGGGAGGTGATGATCTGCAGGGCAGCAATAAATGCTTTATAGATCTGTGATACACTGTGGAAAGATTTTTTTTCCATAAAATAAAGAGAGTTTACCTCCTTACATACCTCAACAGAAGAACTCACTTCCTCATTTGGAGTGGTGTCAATTCTGAGAATGTCACTCAGAGTGGATTCCAATTCCTGTAAGAAAGTAGCGGGCTCTTCTTGAGTGGTAACATGTGTGCGCCGAGTATAGACACTGAAAATGGGAGGAGGCTAACTTAGCATCTATCTACTTGATTTTCCTCTTCAAACTATCTAGTCGCGCATAGCAAATTAGTTGGTTTGCTTGGTTATGCTCTCTGTCATTCATGATAGAGTTGGAGATGGGCTTGAGCCCATTCATGGTCACCTTTTATGTGATGACTTCATTTGAAATCACAAGGCTCTCTAACTCCATTCCCTCAACCCTCAATGCCTGCTATTCAATGAAATTAAAGCATCAAAGAGAACAGAGTGGTTGACGCCGACCATAGAACAAATATTGACGTTGATCCTGGAGTAGAAGTTTTATAATGGGAATTTGGGTTAAGAACTCCCTATACTATATCATCACCTCACGCTAAAAACCATTGTTTCACGTGGAGCACCTCCTTTTGCGGTCGTATCTATTGATGGTGTCACAAGCATAATTTTGGCATTTTCTTCGTGAGTGGGATGTGTGAATTGGCCATTTATATGACCTTCATAATGGGATCCCAACAACAAAGGAATTTTTGCGGAACCGAGGCGGCTTGTAGATGACGAACCATCATATTTTATCATATTCTTCATGCAAAAAGCCCTATTGGAGCTCATTAAAGTAGATGAAGATGAATTTCTTAAACATATTTGTTTTTTAACTGTAGTTCAAAATAAGGGCCACTAATTTGTCCCATGGTCCACATAACATGATTGGATCATGCCTCTAAGCATGTGTACAAAGAGATTAAATACACATAGCATGTTCATCTTGTTGTAGCTCTATGGGCATTAGATGTAGAACCAATCACTTTAGGACCCGTTCAATAACATGGCTCATGATTTCCTTGGCTCAAGGTTAGCCTAAATAACTTTGTTGTCATTTATTTACTTTTTTGTCTATTTGATTTTCATGAGAAACAATCTCTTGAATTATCCTTCTATCAGGCTCATCATTTGTTTTAGAAAAAATAAAAAGAACATAAAAAAGGTTAAAAGGGAGATCATTATCAAATATCAATTATCAATGAAACAAAATATACAGAAAAGTTATTTGGGATCAGTTTTTATTTTAAAAAAATATGTTTGATTTATTTTTCTAGCTGTTTTAATTTATTTTATTTTTTTTTTAATACTCGAAACAATTTTTAGGTGCTATATTTTTTTGAGAATGAAAAACTTTACTGTCGGCCACTGTTAACAGCCATCATTTTGATCATGTTGTAATTTCACATCAAACTATAAACAAAGCTAAATCAAAATATAAATAGATAATTAAAACAGAAAGTAATCTTGAATGGCTTCTGAGTTAATGGTTTGAAGAAAATTTACTGATTTCTTTTCTGTTCTAGTACTAAAGAACTGTTTAATTTGCTTACTAAATAATAAAAGATTATTAACACCTAGGATCATAACATGCTTGAAGGTGGCTTTTAAAACTTATTTGAAAATCTTTTATCATCTGTGTTATTTTGAAATTGTTATCAATTAGAATTGCTTACTAGCTATAATCACTTGCAAGCCCACTATTCTTTTTACTGGTTTCTGTAATTACTATTCTGCCGTTTGCTAAAATCTTCTATAAATTTTTCTCTTAGCATGATTCTTTTCATAACTAAAACCACTGCATAAAAAATGTTGCAAGTTGTTTCCTCATTTAATTGTTCAATCTCATTTTGTGTAGCATCCAGATCTATTAACATTAATGTTTGTGCCATGTTTTGCTATAGGAAGATTCACCTACATACCACTCAGTTCTTTCGTATTTACATAAACATCTAAACTTCAATTTTTTACATATATAAGCCACCTTATCTATGCATGAAAAGGTGTATTTCACTTTTTAAAAGTTAAAATAGTGATTTCTTTTTTTATATTAAAGTTTTGAGTGGTATAAATGTAAAAGCTAAAGCTTAAGTCTTAGATAAGTAAATACATAAGAATTGGGTGGAATGTCTATAAATGCCCCTTTTCTGTATCATTCTGAAGACATTTATGTCTTTGTATAACAATGGGTTTGTAGCTCTCAACGGTTAACTCTTTACTCAACACAGGTTAATGCAGAGAAAGTTGCAGTTTCTGGTAAGAAGCGGACGCAGAAGCTTTACAGGCGGCATTCTGGAAGGCCAGGTGGTCTGAAGGTAGAAACATTTGATCAACTACAGAATAGAATTCCAGAGAGAATAATTGAGCATGCTGTCCGGGGCATGCTTCCTAAGGGGAGGGTAAGCAAGATATTTATTTATTTTATTATGCTCTTTTTTATAAGGTTTAAATCGTTTACATTCACATTAAGGCGGAATGAGAAAACTGCAGAATTATATGAATTTTTGCTTCTCTTCTGAATGTTAGGAGAGAATATTTACGTGTGGATTAGGGGAGTACTCCCGAGTACTCTCTGAGTATTTTTGGAGTACCCACATCCACATAATATATTTATCCGGACATAATATTTTTTCTTATATTGGGATCAATTGAGAAATTTTAACTTGAGGGTATTTCTTATAAAATTGTGCTCAAGTTGAGCCAAATGAGACATTCAAGCCAATTTTTTAGCTTGGTTTGATCTTTGAGCCGATATGGAGTTGGGCATTGTTTATATATATATATATATATAGAGAGAGAGAGAGAGAGAGAGAGATGTATATGTGTACATAAAGACATACATGTATGTCTATATGTTCATACATCTATGTATCTATCTACATATATATATCTACACACAGACGCGGACACAGACAGACATATATATATTAAAGTATGTATGTATGATGGATTAAGAACTTAGAAAATCAAGGGTAAATTGAGATGGATAAATTTTTTTGTGCAAGTCAAACTTGGATCAAAGTTAATAAGCCATGTCTAGATCGAATCGAGATCAGATCAAGAAAAACTTTAACCAACGTCGGATTGGCTCGACATCTTGTCAAATAATGACTTTGAGCCAGATTTAAATCAACTCGAAATCAAATCGTTAACCACCCCCTCTGCAAACCATAGTATGAGCTTCTACTATAAGTTGATATCTTTCTTGAGCTTGTTCTAGACTCTATAACCAAGGCATGAATTTTGTTTAATGCAGCTGGGAAGAACTTTGTTTACCCACCTCAAGGTGTATGAAGGGCCAAATCACCCACATGAGGCACAACAACCAATTCCCCTTCCAATAAGGGACAAGAGAATGCAATTGGAGAAGTAAATCATTTATGGCTAACTTATGCTCATGATTTTCCATGAATTTTCTTACTTTTGTTCTTGATTTTTTTCCATATTAGTAAGTGACCAGTGAGCCAACATTTTGATGTACTTAATTTGGGCAAGAAATGCTTCTCCGGTCTCCATTTTCAATGCCATTTTTGTTTTTTGTTTTTTGTTTTTTGTTTTTATTTTTATTTAAAAATATATTTATTTAATATATTTTTATATGTTTAATTTTTAATTTTCAAAAAAGAGTGAAGTGCTAGAATAATCCCTTACTATTTATATGAGACAATTATAGTCCCTGAGTTTATAGAAGTGTCCAAATTGTCCCCGATTATTTTGTTACTTTTGTAAACACTGGTGCTATGTAAATTTCATACTTTGAAAGCTACCATTAGGGCTGTCAAAAAAGCTCGTTGTTCGCGAACAGTTCGTGTTCGGTTCGTCAATGAGTTCGTTTTCGATTCGTTCAATAAGTAAACGAGACGAACGTGAATAAATTTTTTTCGTTCGATTAGTTAAACGAACCAAACACGAACAGTGATGCATTCGTTCGTGTTCGAATCGTTATTGTTCGAAATATAAAATAATTATATATAAAAAGCTTATGATATTTAAAAAAATTAAAATTTATAAATTATAATATATAGTAAATTAATAATAACAGTATATTAATATATTATATTAGTAATATACTAATATTGATATTCTATATTTATATAATATAAGTTATAAATTAATATAATATATTATTTATATATATTAATATTAGAGATGTCAAACTGGCTCGTCGTTCGCGAACAGCTCGTGTTCGTTAAGAAACGAACACGAACAGTGACTTCACGAACAATTTCAAACACGATATTATTTCAAACAAATTAAATTTCAAACGAATCGAATACGAACAAAAGCTTTGTTCGGTTCGTTTACACCCCTAGATACCATAGAAGCTTTCGAGCCATTTTGGTTTTTTTTTTTTAATTTTAATTTTGGGTTTTATGTTTGTATTACTATTTTAAGTGAAATCATGTTTTGATTTGTATTCTGTAGTCACTGTTTTAACATGGAAAAAGAAAACATCAACAAAATCATGATAAATCTTAATCAATTACCAAATTTTAATTATATATATATANTATATAAAATTGAAAAATACAAATTATTTCTTTTTATGTTTAACATCGCTCAAAAATATTATCATTGTTATCTTTTTAAAAGTATGATATATCTTCTAAAAAATAAGTTTACATAACAAGGTGTTGTAAGTGCAAATATCAAATTTTGGGGTATGGATAGATATGTAAATTCATAAGAATTATGTGGTATGAATGGAAATTTGAGTGTTTTTAAAACATAGTTTCATCTTTGCTAGTTTATGTTGACCCTCAAACCTGACATTTTTTTGAATTTATATTATTTTGTTTTCAATCAATGTGTTAACATTCTAACATGTTGGCAGAATGGGCAGTTATGTTTAAGATACTTGATTAATTAATTGAGTTCAAACATTCGGATTGAGTTCAAGCCCTCAGTTTGGAAGAAATATTACATCAGTATTACGCACGTAGAAATAACGTGTGTAGCCAATAAAATCACGTCACGACATCCCGCGCAACAGGAAAAAAAAAACGGCGCAGTAACAAGGGGAATATTCAACCCCTGCGTTATTCATGTGTTATTGTGTGTTATTCATGTGTTATTGATGTGTTATTGTATTATTATAACATTATTCATGTGTTATTGCGTGTTATTCATGTGTTATTGATGTGTTATTGTGTTATTATAACACTAATAATATTCTCATGACACAATAACACATGAATAACACACAATAACACTTCAATAACACGGGGAATATTCCCTACAGAGAAAAAAACGGCGCAGTAACACAGGGAATATTCTCCCCCGTGCTTATTGCGTGTTATTCATGTGTTATTGATGTGTTATTGTGTTATTATAACACCAAAAATATTTTTTATTGTGTGTTATTCATATGTTATTGATGTGTTATTGTGTTATTATAACACCAAGAATATTCGTATGACACAATAACACATGAATAATACACAATAACACATGAATAACACAAGGGGAATATTCCCCGTGTTACTGCACCGTTTTTTTTTTCTCTGTCGCGCAGGGTGTCGTGGTGTTATTTCATTGGCTACACATGTTACTCTACGTGTGTAGTACTGATGTAATATCTGGGCTTGTGATTGATTAATTAATTTAGTTTGAGCTCCAGCTTAATTCTAAGAGCTCGAGCTAGCTCACGGGCCTATTAGTTTATAATGAGAGAATTGCTATTGGGATATAACCTAGTTTCACCCAGGGCTGTCAAAACGGCTTGTTGTTCACAAACAATTCTTGTTCAACTCGTTTAAAAGTTTGTGTTTGGCTCGTTTTAACTCAAAATAATTATGTATAATCTATATAATTGATGAGTGGTATTTTAAAAAAATTTAATTGACTACAAGCCTAAAAAAAAGTTATAATGAATTAAAATTATTAACCAAAAAATAGAATAAAAATATATTAAACTATATTTGAATATTGTTTTAATATAAATAATAAGATTTAAATCACGTCCTATCTTTAACATCCTAAGTTTGTGTGACGGGTTGTCAAAATGACTCTTTGTTCATGAATAGCTCGTGTTTGGCTCGCTAAGCAAACAAGCTGAATACAAACACATTTTTTTTATTTGAAATATAGACAACCCGAACACGAATAGATGTATTTTTTAATGAGCTGAATACAAGCTAAGCTCGTGTTCGGCTCGTTTGCACCTCTAGTTTCGCCCCTTCATATCCCTCCCAATTTGAATGCTTATAAATATATCAAAAGCCTCCTAAACAATCAAATATGCCCTAAACAAGAAGTATCCATTGGAAAGCTTGTAGAGGATAAGCATCAATAAATGGTTGCTTCATCACTTAGAATCAATCAATCCATTATTCCCTCAACAAGAAGCATCCATTACTAATTTTCTTACAAGTGCATCATTGGGATTCAATTATTTCTTACTTTCCATTGCTCCTACTTAGATCACAGCCGTTCATTCACATATCCATGATGCAGATTGTTAGGCGCTCGAAATTTGATTTGAATTTCGGCTTGGACTGAGATCAGATAAGAAAAAAAATGAGCTGAGTTACGTACTAAAATTTTAGATCAAATTTTCTTCAAGCCTTTGACATCAGTAATGTTGCCAGAGTCAGTAAATTTAGCGAATTCAGCTTGAAGATTATGAATTTTTGCTCGAATAAAGATGAGATTGAAATAAACTAGTCGAGCTACAAGCCAAAATTTTGAATCGAATTTTTTTCGAACAGATTTGGAGCCGACCTTGACTCAGCTCGAAATCGAATCGTTCATGCATACAAGAAATTACTATATATGGACTTCAACTAGACTACATGTACAACAGCTATATACTATTATATATTATTATATATATAATTTAAATAAATGAATGAAATATGAACACGAACTATATAATAATTTTTGAAATTAGTACAAAACAAGCCTTGCTTCATTTTCCAGGCTCCTCACTGCAGAATGAAGGGCAAAGCTCCGCCACTTTGCCTCCATAAATCAGTAGCCTCCGCCGCGGCAACCGCCGCCGCTGCACTACTACTCTTCTTCCTTCTCCTCACAGGCTCTCAACCCTCCCATTCCACTTACCACTCGCTCTTTCTCTCCCTCTCCTCCAACCACACGATCGCCCAGCATCTACAAGCCCTCACCTCCCGCCCCCACGTCGCCGGATCCGACTCCAACACCATCGTCTCCGCTTACATCCTCAAAACCCTAACCTCCGCCTCCATCCCCACTCGCATTGTCCCTTACAACGTCCTACTCTCCTACCCCATTCACCGCTCTCTCTCTCTTTTCCCCAATGCTTCCTCCCCGCCCATCAATCTCAATCTCTCCCAAGAAATTTACTCCGGCGACCCCTTCGCANCTCCAACACCATCGTCTCCGCTTACATCCTCAAAACCCTAACCTCCGCCTCCATCCCCACTCGCATTGTCCCCTACAACGTCCTACTCTCCTACCCCATTCACCGCTCTCTCTCTCTTTTCCCCAATACCTCCTCCCCGCCCATCAATCTCAATCTCTCCCAAGAAATTTACTCCGGCGACCCCTTCGCCGACGTGGCCTCCGAGGTTCTACCGACATTCCACGCCTACTCCCACTCCGGCACCGCCGTCGGCAGCGTCGTCTATGCTAACTACGGACGCGTCGAGGACTTCGCTAAACTTAAAGCTATGGGAGTGGAGGTCGCCGGAAACCTAGTTCTCGCAAGGAACGGCATTGTTTACCGCGGAGACATCGTGAGGAACGCGCAGATTTCTGGTGCGGTGGCTGCGATACTATACAACGATGCTGAATACAATGGCGGGCGAAGGGCGAAGTGGTTTCCGGAGGCGAAGTGGATGCCGCCCAGCGGCGTAGAGGTGGGGAGTGTTTATCGCGGTGCCGGGGATCCGACGACTCCGGGATGGGCTAGTGTTGGGGAGTGCGAGCGGCTGAGTGTTGAAGAGGTGGTGTCGAGCGGGGTGATGCCGGCGATCCCATCGCTTCCGGTGTCGATAAGGGATGGGGAAGCGATTTTGAGGACGATTGGCGGCCAGGTGGCGCCGGAGGAGTGGCAGGGCGGGAGGGGGGCTCCGGTTTACCGCGTCGGTCCGGGGCCGGGATCAGTCAACCTTACCTTCTTGGTCAGATTTGAATTCTAACTAACATTTTATTTCTTTTACATAACGATCCCCCTAAAATTGCTATTTACAAATCATACACCCTCATTTTCCAAATTCTCAATCAAATATCAAAATTCATAGTAAAATCCCAACCTGTATTTTTCATTTTTAACATATTCTTAGTAATTTGATCTTGACACATATAAAGACATAAGTTTGATAGTGCAAAAAAAATAAACTTTTTTCTTAAATTATAAATATCAATGTTTTGGGTGGTCTATATGTAATTACACTTTATGTATATTTGATTTTTTTTGCATACACTTATTAATTTTTAGAACTTAAAAAACAAAAGAGTTATATGTTATATGCAATTCGGATAAGATAATTTTAAAATAAAAATGAAGGGATCACAATATTTATTCATTTTCTTGCAAATTATTGTTTTCATATTCATGTTTAATTTTGATAAATTTTGGTTTTTAACTTAAGAGTTTAGAGTTAAGAAAATAAGAAGTATATTCAAAGTCTAATCTTGTTTAACTCTTAAAATTATAATAATGTAAAATTAATAAAACTTTTATTAGAGAATTTTAACCCAAAAAAAAAGTGTATATATAGAATGAGGGGTTGAAGTTGGTCGTCTAGAGTGAACAATTACACCTTTCTAGATAGAGGTGTAAATGAGCCGAACACGAGCTAATTGTTTCGTGTTTGGCTCGTTTATATTTCGAACACAAAAA
>JXCR01104229.1:88237-104391 GCA_002079205.1 Phalaenopsis hybrid cultivar | reverse complement strand
TGGTCATGATACATCTAAGGATGACAAGCACAACAAGCATGGAGTGGCAGCAACGGCATGCCTTTAAGATGGTTGCTACATTAACCTAAGAGCCCCAATGGTCGCAAATGAAGCAAGTTTAAGGGTAGTATATAGGAATACCCTGAATTTGTTATATGTTAACATTGTGGAACTCATTCCTCTCTCAATTGGGTTTGTGCCTAGCTGCACTTGTTCATGCTCGTGCTCGAAAGGATCCTACTAGCACTATTTTTGATAGGCTTACACATTCCTATTGTCTCTCTCTCACGTGGTTGCCCTTTCCTCCTGTGGTATCGTTTTTGTTTGAACTCGTGCTCACGTGCACCCTAGTTAACACACTTGCTCTTGTATCTCTCGCTGGCCCCTCCTTTAATGATGTTGTAAAGGGAAAGTGCCCGTCTTGATTATTCTCAGTACTCGGCTTCTCATGATTCTTTCATTATTTGTACCTACAGATCACCCAAACTATGCAGGAAAAATAGGAATCGAACGGCATGTACATAAAAATTGAAGTTTTAGGTGGTTAATGTGTTAATACATAGGAAGTGGGATATAGGTATGTAAAGACCTCTGCATTTTAATATATCAAAAGTGCTAAGTTTATGTGATAGTTGAGTTGTGTCCTTTGAATTCAGTACATGTATTTTCTTGCATTTTTTCATATTAGATGTTGAATGCTTTAATTTTTTAAAATAAATTCCTCAACTAATGTGCAAAACTAAATTATCTATATCTGAATATGCAGATATGTTATTGTCGGCAACCATTATGATGCATGGACATTTGGCGCAGTTGACCCAAATAGTGGAACTGCTGCTCTTTTAGAGGTAATCCAGATGTAAGTAGGAAATCTATCAATCATGTAACCTAATGAAAAGGCAGATCAAGAAACCACAAATTTTGTCCAGAAAAGTTTGATTAGGTTTAATGTTGAGGTTGTCTTGATCAAATTTTAGTTAAGATAGATTTTTGGCGAGGTTGTCTTGATCAAATTTAGTTAAGATAGATTTTACCTCCATTTGATTTATTTTGGGATAAGGGATAAAAACTTTATATCGATGATTATTGTATCATAATCACTTATACATTTGTATTTCATTTCATTGTTTTTTTACATGGAAATTTAATTACCTTTACATTCCTCAAATCAAAGATAACCATAAGGTATTCTAACATTTGATAGATAATGATATCTAGAATTTTTCGTAAATTAATTTTCTTATATGTTAAGGTTCAAATTAGTATTGTAATTTTTTTAAAATGCAAGAAAATGATTATAGGCTTTGGAAAGATTTTGAATTTTTATGTAGATAACAAAAGAAGGGATATAAATAGCAATGTTTCGGGTGCTATATATGTAATTGGCCCTAAGGTTTTGGGATAATTACCATAGCACCCGAAACATTGATATTTATAAAATCTAGCATCCAAGTGATATTTTTGAACTACTAAACTGATGTATTTATGTGTGTCATGATCAAATCATTGAGAATTTTATGAAAATGAAAAATATGGCTTGAGTTTTTATCATGAATTTTTTTATGTTTGAGTGAGAATTTGAAAATTGGATGAAAAAGGGTGCTAGATTTGTAAATAGCAATGTTTCAGGTGCTAAGGTTTTTGACATATTTGAAGCTAGAGCTTCTTGCATTGAAAGGGTAAGTTTTCCTTGGAGAAAAAATATTGAGGAACGTTAGATCGATTGGCCTAACATAATTTTATTGCAAATATTTTTTTTTATTTGTGTATTCTTAGGTTGCCCAAAGATTGGCCAAGCTGCAAAAAGAAGGATGGAAACCTCGTAGAACCATTATATTATGTAGTTGGGATGCAGAAGAGTATCACTTGGTCTCTCTTCCTCTACCGTTCTTCTTCTTGGTCAGCTTTACGCTTCATTTTTTGTTCTGTCTTGCTGAATATGGCATCGATTTTACTACAGATTGGTTCAACGGAATGGGTTGAAGATAACAGAGAGATTTTAGCCTCAAGAGCTGTAGCTTATCTTAACATGGACTATGCAGTATCTAATCATGGATTCCATGCTTCCTCAACCCCACAACTTGATGAACTTCTCAAAAAGGCAGCAAAAATGGTGGCTCCTTCTTTATTTAACTTAATTATTATATATATTTTTTGATCCAGAATTCAATATTTTCTTATGTGTAGCTAAATACTAATTTTAGACACTTAGTACTCAAGTAATATTTTTAAACATATTCTTAACTTTCTGATAAACTGTTGCTATTTTGAAATTTTGTTAAAACTTTTTTAGAGATGTATATGTAAGTATTGATTAAATATTTTCTTAAGTCACAAAAATATTTTGCCACATATGCAATGGTCATTAAATTAAGAAAAAGTGAATTGAAAAATTGTGACTTTCAAATAATTTCGGGCACGCTTTTTCATTAAAGATTTTGTTAAATTGTGTTTATGTCCTGGAAAGAAACTCATTAAGTACAGTTAAACTGGGATGGTTAAGTTTTGTGACTGCACTATAATTTTTATTGTTTTCGCCTTTTGGTCATTATGGCAGGAGGAAGGGTGCCATCATGATGTGAGATAGGTTAGAGAGAATATGGATGTGATTAGGTCTATAAAACTCTACATTCATAATGAAATATACAATGATTTTAATATGACNTGTCATGATCAAATCATTGAGAATTTTATGAAAATGAAAAATATGGCTTGAGTTTTTATCATGAATTTTTTTTATTTTTGAGTGAGAATTTGAAAATTGGATGAAAAAGGGTGCTAGATTTGTAAATAGCAATGTTTCGGGTGCTAAGGTTTTTGACATATTTGAAGCTAGAGCTTCTTGCATTGAAAGGGTAAGTTTACTTGGAGAAAAAATATTGAGAAACGTTAGATCGATTGGCCTAACATAATTTTATTGCAAATATTTTTTTTATTTGTGCATTCTTAGGTTGCCCAAAGATTGGCCAAGCTGCAAAAAGAAGGATGGAAACCTCGTAGAACCATTATATTGTGTAGTTGGGATGCAGAAGAGCATCACTTGGTCTCTCTTCCTCTACCGTTCTTCTTCTTAGTCAGCTTTACGTTTCATTTTTTGTCCTGTCTTGCTGAATATGGCATCTATTTTACTACAGATTGGTTCAACGGAATGGGTTGAAGATAACAGAGAGATATTAGCCTCGAGAGCTGTAGCTTATCTTAACATGGACTATGCAGTATCTAATCATGGATTCCATGCTTCCTCAACCCCACAACTTGATGAACTTCTCAAAAAGGCAGCAAAAATGGTGGCTCCTTCTTTATTTAACTTAATTATTATATATATTTTTTGATCCAGAATTCAATATTTCTTATGTGTAGCTAAATACTAATTTTAGACACTTTAGTACTCAAGTAATATTTTTAAGCATATTCTTAACTTTCTGATAAGCTGTTTCTATTTTGAATTTTTGTTAAAACTTTTTTAGAGATGTATGACTATTACTTCTATGATTAACAGTTTCAGTAACAACTTTTTATGAAAGTATTGATTAAATATTTCCTTAAGTCACAAAAATATTTTGCCACATAAGCAATGGTCATTAATTTAAGAAAAAGTGAATTGAAAAATTGTGACTTTCAAATAATTTCGGGCACGCTTTTTCATTAAAGATTTTGTTAAATTGTGTTTATGTCCTGGAAAGAAACTCATTAAGTACAGTTAAACTGGGATGGTTAAGGGCATTTTTGTGACTGCACTATAATTTTTATTGTTTTCGCTTTTTGGTCATTATGGCAGGAGGAAGGGTGCCATCATGATGTGAGATAGGTTAAAGAGATTATGGATGTGATTAGGTCTTTAAAACTCCACATTTATAATGAAATATACAATGATTTTAATATGACAGCGTCCAATTAGATGAGTCTGCATAAAACCTTCATATGTTTTGTGAGTTGATCTTTTTGCTGACTTTTTTAAGGTNTAGGTCTTTAAAACTCCACATTTATAATGAAATATACAATGATTTTAATATGACAGCGTCCAATTAGATGAGCCTGCATAAAACCTTCATATGTTTTGTGAGTTGATCTTTTTGCTGACTTTTTTAAGGCGTCAAAATAGTCTCCCGACTTTTTGCAGCTGGTCATTTTGGTCCCAGTCTATAAAATGTCAATTTAATCCCCAGACTGGTCTTTTATTTTGGACTAAATAATCTCCACGAAGGACTATTTCAACCGCAATTTAAAGAGTATGTTGACTAATTTGGCACTTCTATATAGTCTAGGTCTAAAATGGCCTCTTGTAAATAGCCTGGGGATTATTTTGACACTTTATCTTGTTTGCTCTTTTTTATTTGAATTATGTCTCACCTGATTCTCATCAGATTATTATTAGCTCTTATATATTATCTTACTAACTATAACCGAGATAATTATAATAATTCCTATAGTTGGGAAGTATGTGCGCTGAAATCAGCACTTTAAAGCAAAATTAGAACATAAAATGGTCATGGGCCTGCCAATCTGAATGCTGCAGGATATAGTTTCTTCAAATTGTGTATGACGTCAAGCTAGCATACTATATGCTTTGATTACTTCCTCTTAGTATGTGCATATATGCTGCATTTTTATTAGGTTTTGTAACCGAAACATTACTTTTTTTTTCTTTTTTTTTTTCTTTTAATTTGTGAAGGTTCAAGATCCAGACAATTCGTCGCAGACTCTATTTGAATCTTGGGTTGCTACTGATTCTCCTCTGGTAAGTACTGTTTGGCTTTCTAGCTATATGCGACTACAATAGACGTTGAATTTCCTTGGAGGCCGTTGGGATCACTTCATTTTTTTTTTTTTACTTTTTGTTTTTTATTTTTTTTACTTTTATTTTATTTTTTTTATGTTTGATTTAAATTAAAAGATGTTAGATTGAGNCTAGCTATATGCGACTACAATAGACGTTGAATTTCCTTGGAGGCCGTTGGGATCACTTCATTTTTTTTTTTTACTTTTTGTTTTTTATTTTTTTTTACTTTTATTTTATTTTTTTTATGTTTGATTTAAATTAAAAGATGTTAGATTGATGTAGTTGTTTTAAAAACACTCTAACATCTTCTTAGGTGTTTTGATTGTTTTTAAAAATAATTTGATATGTTCCTAGAAACAAAAAAATAAAAATTTATAGAATTTATATCAATCAAATATGATTTCGAAAATAAAATAAAAAATAAAAATATAAACAAAAAATAAAAGTGATGCCAAACGAGTCCTTAGAATATTCAATTATGTTTCTTCTCTTTAACCTATGGAATCAAAAAATGGGTGGTTGGGTGTTGGGACGGAATATGC
Source organism: Phalaenopsis hybrid cultivar (assembly GCA_002079205.1). NCBI lineage: Eukaryota > Viridiplantae > Streptophyta > Magnoliopsida > Asparagales > Orchidaceae > Phalaenopsis > Phalaenopsis hybrid cultivar. The sequence goes on along the minus strand of JXCR01104229.1, from coordinate 99,069 downwards.
GCTGAGGGTTTCCATTTGTCATAATCGAAATCACACTACGGAAAGCAAGAACATTGATTCGAGAAATATGACATAAAAGAAATCGAACAAAAGCATAACAAAGTAATATAAGAAAAACACAACAAGATTTACTGAAAAAACATGAAAACAGGAAAAACCAGGAACCACACCACACCAAAAGTTTACTATGAATGAGAGTAACGTACAGAGCCACATTCAAATCTTCTCTCTACAAAACTTACATAACTTTGTTCCAAATCTTTCTCTCGATCTCACAAGAGAAAGCCCTCCTCCTGAAATCTCTTCTGACAATTCACCTTCACGAAGATTTCCAGTCGAGAAATACCACGCACGAGAATATTAATCTTCGTCGCTCAAATCAAAAATTAAGAACCAAATCCAAAACAATTATCTGAGCGGCATAGTTACACCCAGAAGAGTTGTAATTATTTCATTTTCTCAGTTTCATAAGCCTAGAACCGGGGACCGCAACATAGCTACGCCAATCCTGGCATGGTTACACCGCCTCTCCAAAGTGGCGGAGGAGCGCAATTTCAGCGGCACAGGAGCACCTCCAAAGTTCTTCTTCTTCAGGTGTTGTAGGCTTCATGCTCCAACAGTGAGGATAGCAAACCCAACTCTCATACGAATGGGCACCATTTTGCATGGATTTATTTCTCACGCGCCTTGTCGGTATATGGCACATGACACAAAATACCTCAAACTAGAATAGTTTGTTTTAATATTTTTGTTGTGCTGTCTTAGATTTTACAACAATCATCTTCATGAATTTATAATTTCTCAGAATGATTATTGTATTTATTATGGGGTCTCTCCATTATCTTCAATGTTAGGTGTTCTTCTCAATACATGCAATTATTTTAACTTTTTATCATTTTGTCACAGATTTTATAGCAAATCTCTTTGATTTTCTTCTGTTGTCTATAAATTAAAATTACATGTTGTAATGGCATTAATTTTTGGAGTCTATCCTTCCTGGTCCAATTTTTTTTCCTCTACATATAAGCTTGTAAAGAAATATTATATGAACTTAAAATGAGTTTTGAAGTTCATATCGACAGATAAGGAGGTTAGGTGGTGGTGGATCCGATTATGAGGCTTTTGTTCAGCATGTTGGTATCCCTTCAGTTGATATGAGATTTGGAAGAGGTATCCATGTTTTTCTGTTTGTCAATTTTATATCAACTTTTTAAGGATCTTCTATTCTTAATTTTTTAATTTTTTCTAAATATTTCTCTTTTGGGGTTGCTGGAAGTTTCTAATCTATTGCTGAAATGATTTATAGATTATCCCGTGTACCACTCCATGTATGATGACTTCTTATGGATGCAAAAATTTGGAGATCCGTTGTTTCATAGGCATGTGGCAGGTAGTTTCTGCGTTTCTTTTTTTTTTTTTTTTTACTAATTTGCATCTAAGTGAAAATAATGGGAAAATAATTGCACTAGGAGCTTCTAATGCATTTTTTGTGTTAAGAATGCAAAACAATTGAACAAAACAGAAGCTTGTTTGCTCAAAGTTACAAGCAAAAAGAATCTTTTTTTAGGAGAAAGCACTTGTTTGAGTGTTGTTTTTTTTCTGATAACGACAATAAGTGTTGCCAAGATGGGTTTAATAGAGCTTGTAATGAAGAACTTTAGAGCTTTTTTCTAAATCCTAAGTTCAGGCTTTTATAATTGAACGCACTAATAGAAGCTAATTAATTTAAAAATTATATCTACGAACAAAATACACCACAGTTTAATGTGGGCTCCAAGAAGTTGCACCCGGTAAGAAAATTTATAGTTTCAAGTCAAATCTTCATAAGACATTAAATTTATAAGAAACTGCTCAAAGATTTTAACCCAGCTTATGAGGACTTTAAGATTTGTTTTCACGTTGCCTAAAGCTCTTATGATTAATTATCCTTCTTAATCAAATGAAATTTTTTATTATTGTAGTAGTTAGATGCCAAATGTTTTTGTATTTGGTGGCAGCAATTTTAATTTTAAATAGATGAAATTCATCAACTTCAACTAAGAACATGTGTTGGGAATGTCAGCAAACCAGATCATGATCCCATGGTTATGTCATCTCAGAATGTCATGGACCCAGGTTTACTCAATTGAGGAAGTCGATTCAGCTGATTGAATGATTCTTGTCAACTGCCATTAGTTGTGTCGTTTGAAAGAATCTTATAAATCTAGGGTGGATGCTTGTTTAAGGAGAAAATTTTAAATTGACCTTATAAAATAAAGGGCTTTATTCCCTATCAAGGCACTACATGATTCACTCAGGGGATTTAGGCCATTGGAAATCAAACTTGTGGACTTTTGTTATGAACTTAATTTAATAGTATTATTTCACAATGAACAACCAGTTCAAAGGGCCTCGATTGAAATTACTCTTTTTGTGGTGTCATTCAGATAACAAAATCATATAATTAAATGACACGTTACATAATTTTACTAAATTGGGACCTTTTGAGAGTAATTATATACATATTTGGTATGATGTTGGCTAGCTCTTTGTGGGCGGGGGTTATTTTAAATTTATCATCCTTGGCAAACTATTGAGTAAAGTGTGGATTTTGATTTTCAACTTTAACAAATAAATTTTGCTTGAATATTTTACTTTTTATAATTTTCTGAAGTTTTTATTATTATTATTTTGATTTCAACCAAAAATGATTTACTTTGGAATTTAGGAGCATTTTGAAAATAGAGTTTCTGTTTGTTGGTATTTTCTAGCAATGCAACTATCATCAAGCTAAAGGTCATTTGTATCATTCACATTTATAATTAAAATGTTCAACTATTAAAAGGGAAGTCTCTAGTTATGATATGCAATAGCTACACATCACCATAATTGTAATTTCTGTACTTTCATCTAGTTGTTTTTTACAATGTAATCTCTACTCGCCTACTTACAGAAAACTAGATCCATAATTTGTGTATGGTTTAAGTTTATTTGATGTTCTGTGCATAACTGACTACATCGATTTTACCACCATATGGACAGGATCAATAAGTGAATTGAGTTTGCGATTATTCTTTATAGGTATTGTACTAAAAGCTTCTCATTTTAAAATGAATTTTCCTTGAGAGAGGCATTGATGGCCTTTTACAAATGAAGCACAAAAAATATTGATAAAATCTACGAGTGTTTGGTTCTTAGTCCATGTTGATGTCAGTTTGTCGGATTAGATCAAGAGTAAGAGTAATTCATTGTCCATTTGCAATTTTGTTAAAGTTCATTTCAATGTTTTCAAAGTATGTCTCTTTAACTCCAGTCTCTAATGGGAGGAGAATCGGTCTTGTCAAGTAAGACTTACAATTTTATCATATAAGTGAGATGACCCGCTCAAGAGTATGCATAGCTTGATGAATTTAAATAAATTTAAAAAGAGAGTTTTGCATTTTGAAATAGTTGCTATTCTTTTAGAGTATTTGTATATTTTGAGTTCGATTTATATTAGTTTGTGCAGCTTTCTTATACTATATTTCTATGCAAATTGTTATATTTTTTGGTGCAATAGATGAAATAATTTTGGTAATTTTGTGTCATTTTGGAGGCATGCACATTTTTTAGCACACTTGCACAATTTTCAATGATTTCATGTAACTTATTTGTACAATTTTGATGCACTTAATGTACTTGCATGTTTTTTTTTAATGCTTTTACATGATGCATTTGCTTGCTTTTCTGTGCATTTGTATAATGCACTTAACATCCTATATGGTGAACTTGCACAATTATTGGTGCATTTGCACAACACATTGACATAATTTTTAATACACTTGCCCGTTCATTAATGCACTTGCATGTTGCATTTGTACTCTTTTCAACATACTTGCATGGTTTCTAGTGTATTGTATTTGAGTTGGAGATTGTCTCATAAAACTCACATAGAACTTGAAATTATTCAATTTTATTATTTGCATGAATATTTTATCATTAGAATGCGTGCAATATTTATTTATTAGTTTTGAAAAGNTTATTATTTGCATGAATATTTTATCATTAGAATGCGTGCAATATTTATTTATTAGTTTTGAAAAGTTTTTTTTCTGCTTGCATGTATATGTTGTAGATTACAAGTCATTCGCATGTTGTTAAAAGGTCATATTTTATATGTTTATATGAATTTGGTTTAGTGAAATAGGCCCCATAGAGAATTATTCTCTCTGCTGTAAATAGGAGNTGTTTATATGAATTTGGTTTAGTGAAATAGGCCCCATAGAGAATTATTCTCTCTGCTGTAAATAGGAGGGGGTCGCTTGGTTTATTTCCACATTTTCTTGAGTTCTTTCACTTGGCTCGGAGTTTTTCGAGAGTTCTAGTTGTGGCGAAAGCAGCGAGGCAGTTCTCATGCTTGTGGGCTAGTTGTTGCGTTCATAGCAAGTCTCCTATTAGTTCATTTCAGGTGTAAGTTTCCTAGTAAACTAATATTTAAAATAGTATATATGCATGCATCAATAAAAAAATATTTAAAATAATTTTCTATTATCAATAAGTATGAAATAATTCAAATAAATTGAAAATCAACTTAAATAAATTTCTAAAATTATCAAATAACTTTTATAACATCTAAAGTCTTTTTTGAATAATTATAGACCGTCTTTAATTTCTTCTAATGTGGCCTTCATTTATTTTATGTAGTCAATTCAATATGAATAACTTAGAGTACTCTACTAACCAAAGCCGAAATCATTGCAGCTCTTGATTATTCACTTTATATTTCAAACCCTTGAGCTCACACTTACAAATTGAATTATGTAAGAAAGCACTTGNCTTGAGAGAGAGACGACCAACTCGCGAGAGCCCGGTTAGACTTTCGAGGCGCGAGCTGAGGAAGGGACCGTAAGCTTCTTTTTTTATTATTATTATTAAGAAATTTTTTTTTAAATATTATTATTTTATTAAAATTCCTCAATTTGCATACAATAAGATTCTGTCCGGACGAGCCTGTGTGTTACTTTTTATATCCGGAGTTCAGTGGGCACTTTATCACGTGGCATGTGGGCCCCACTAACGTATTGGTTGTGTAGGTTTTATAGAGTGGGATCTACTTATCATGTGGTATGTGTTTATTCCAAATAAGAATTTTGCGTCTGATATCCAGATGTAATAAATTTTGGTTATCATGAGCTCATGAAACCTCGTGATTCACCTTCTTGCTCCATTGCTTCATTTGTTGGTCTGCTTTTCCTCAAAGAAGCCTCGATCGATGCTCACATTAGCAAAGGGCCATGTTTATCTGCATTCCTCACACCCTCACTCACGCTTCAGGTTTTTACAAATTTTGAAATTAATTTTTCAACCTCGCTTATTAATCGTGGATTTTATGAAAGATGGAAGAGAAATTGAAAGATGAAAATCCATTGCTTCATTTGTTGGTCTTGAAGAGATCTCGTGCACCACTCATTAAACATTGGAAAGACATTTGTGGTGAGAAATTAGAGACATCACTCTGGATGGACAAGGCACTTTTTTACTCTGGGACTAAAATGGCCTCTTGCAAAGAGTCAAATGGTTCTCTTAACACTTTTTATCAATGTGAAACAATATGAACAAAAAAAAGGAAAATAATGAACTGAAAGACAAACTTCTAAGCGAATGATCAATAACTTGTAACCAAGCTTTATTGCAGTCATTGGTCATACATCTTGTTTTTAAGAATGAATAACTTAAATTAGGCATTCATCGGCCAGCATAACTGTTAGCTTAGGAAAAGAAGGATTGATGAGCTCTGTATCTAATACTAATATAATCTAAGCGGTACTTGTCAGCTAGAATCTATTCTATTTTTATTGTATTAATCATGTCCAGACCAAATCAAAGAATAAATGGGAAGGTTCAATCCAAAATAACCAAATTTTAGTCATTACAGGCTTATTCATGTTATGAAATTTAGGGCAAAACAATCACTGGAATCGACACAAATCCAGAAGAAGAACGCAGAGATTTAACGAGGTTCGGCAATAATGTCTACATACTCGGGAGCGAGCGGCGAATTTCACTATTCAGAAGGGAGTTCATTTACATACCCAAGAGTTACACATATATAGACATATAAAAAATTCATAGATAAATTACCAACACCCTCTCGCTCCCTCCAACCCACAAAATATGAAGAGACACAGCTCTTCACCAAGAGACACACATCTTCACTTCAAGAAACTCCAACTTCTGCTATATGAGTCATGCCTAACAAATCACCCATTTAAATGCTCATACATCAAGACCAAGTTTGAGGGCCAAACCAGACATACATGGGACTGGTGCAACACATATGCAGACTAAGACAGGTGAAATAGCATTTTTTGTAAAATATATTAAATGTTGCACACAAATCAAAGACAAACTATTTGCAAGTAGCAGGGTAATTTTTTATTCATAAATGGGTTTCTAGCTGCAACCTTATGAGAATAGAAAAGAAAAATTAATATCCATTGAAACAAACTATCAGCTTCAGTTAAAAGACATTCATATGATATATTTATATTGATCTTTTCTCAAATGTGTAATAAGCATTGAAGAATCATACAACTCTGATGTTCTAGTCTTATCAACAACTGCAACAAACTATATAGTTGAGTTGAATATGCATCTGTAGATTTTAATTATATATTGAAAGTGTACTAAATATGTTAAATTCTAACAATATGTTAAGATTTTGATTTACAGCTCTAAAAATTGAAATACTTCTTAGAGCGACAGAAAAATGAAAGTGATTGATTCAAAATACATGAAAACATTCATGGACAAAGATATGTTGGATATAAATGCTGCTGCTGAAAGATTTTCCATTCAAGCAAAATGATTGCTCTTAGCATACTCAACAAATTGGTGACATATCACATTGGATGGAAAGCATCGAACTGAGTACAATGCACTTGTAAGTGTTGCATGATTCAAAAATATGAGCATCATCCATAAAGTGGACATCATAAATGATTAGATCTGCAAAACTATCAAACTTAATGGCAACTAAACTGTTATTAGTAATGAGAAAAGAGTTATGATTTACCCAACCAACAGGAAAGGGTTTTGGATGAAGGTTTACTCTTAGGTTAGATCAAGTAATATGTGGGTTAAAATAAATATCATTGTTTTTCCCTTATTTGTATTAGAGGTGTTAAAAATTGACCCAACACGACTCAATCTTGGGTCGAAAAAATGTACGGGTTAGGGTTGACCCAAATATTTTTCAAGTAGGGTTTGGATCTGAGAATTCGACACGTAAAAATTTTGGGTCTGGTCTGGGTTGAACCTAAGAACTTGAGCATGACCCGAATAAACACAAGAAAAGGGATCGGGCTTGGGTTTTCTAATTTGAATATATGTTTTTTATTTTAGCGAGTAAATAAAATTTAGTTGTACTCTTAACTCTTATACCATTACTTATATAAACAACGAAATTTTTAAAATTTACCTTTTTTTACTTATTAAATGTTAGCAGTATAATTTTTAATAAAAAAATTGAGATGGCAGGTTAAATTAGTCGGGTCCGGGTTATCCGTGTTTGGGTCGAGTTGAGTTCGGGTTAAGTTTTTCAACCCATTTATTATTTGAGTCGGGTTCATGTTGCCCTGATTTAGGTCAGTTCAGTTTTGAGTCTGATTTGAACTCAAACTGCTGGCCTGAATTAACATCCCTAATTTATATGATTAACAGTGTTTCTCATAGCACATANGGTTATCCGTGTTTGGGTCGAGTTGAGTTCGGGTTAAGTTTTTCAACCCATTTATTATTTGAGTCGGGTTCAGGTTGCCCTGATTCATGTTGGTTCAGTTTTGAGTCGGATTTGAACTCAAACAACTAACTTGAATTGACATCCCTAATTCATATGACTAACAGTGTTTCTCATGCCACATAACATACATGATAAATTTTTTCTTCGTTATTCAGTTTTATAACTCATTATTCATTCTTCAAAGGCGTCAGATCACATTGCTGTGAAGTTCATCCGTAGATTCTTCATCATAAAAGGGCAAATCATCATGGACTTCTTCTAAGCCTTCATGTATTGGGTTCTTAGTTTCTTCTAAGAATAAGATTTAGGCTTTTCATTATAGTTTATAAAAGGTCTTTTATATGACATTTGAAACAATTTATCATGGCGCTATGAGCACAATCATACTTCAAATGTGTTTTGATGATAACAAATAAAAGGTGGATGATACTAATATGTTTCTTGTAAATATTTCAAGAAATATTTTAGACTTAGGAATCTCAGTCAAGCTTGTGGAGTCAAAATCATTTAAATTAAATAGTTTGGAGAAGTGTTTAAGGTATGAGTAGCACTACAAAAATTTAGCTTATAACTAATAGTCAAAAACCATCGGTAATAATATTGAAACTATCATAAACTTAATTATCGACGTTTAAGCTACAATTATTCGACATAGCAAAAATTATTGTCGATAACATAATTATTTATGGATTTACCGATTGTCCTTTTAACACCGGTGGTTATCCAAAGAATATTAACCGTTGTTGTTGGTTCAAAACCATAATGTGTTTAAGCATCAGTAATATAACTGACGTACATGTATGTCGGAAAAAATGTTGCGCTTCCACTGGAAAAGTGCCGCGCTTTTGCCTGAAAGTATAGCATAATCGTTGGTTAATCTTAGATAAATATTAATAGTTTTATCCATTGAAAAAGTGCAGCACTTTATGAAAACGTCATTTGTTTATTAGTCCATCGCGCTGCCGTTGAAATTTAATCTGGCAGCCGTAAAACAATCAGTAAGCCTTCGAAAAACTTTAGCATCAGAAAAAAATTAAACTCCTTCAACATTATAATTTATGCAAATGCAATAATAAAAGTATAATTTTCACACATCACAATAATGAAACTAATTAACGCATAAACGATATACATAAATAAAAAAATAATAATTTCCTTAAAAGAAACAAAATGTACCGGTGTCCGATAAAAATATTATTCAGGACCAATAAATTGTTTAACATATGCAAACATAAAAAAAATCACTTCCGCTTATCCTCATCGGTTCTCTCCTCATCTTCCTCATCATCATCCTGAATTGAATGTTTTCTTCTTTGTCGTTAAGAACACAACATCGCTTGAATCTTTGATTTCATCTTTTGCTCCATCTATGATCTTAAGGTTGCTTGTTGGGTGGAGATCTGAACAACAACCTCAACAACAACCGGGCGATGAATATTTTCCTCTTGTGTAGTTAAAGTAAATGCATTAGATGTGTTAGAGATCGGGAAGACGTCATAGGCAGGCGCCTGGGACCCCAATCCATAAACCTTACCCTTCTTTTGTCTGCTGATAATCTCCCTCCACATGTCGTATTTAGAAGAATCATGAGCTGTTTCCATCTTCGGCTCTCTTTGAGCCTCTGGAAGGCCTCCTACAAAAAATATAATTAATGAAAGTTGGAGACTAAATAAATGTTAATAGTTATTTAAATTTTATACTAATTAATCTTTTGAATTGCATGGGTCAACTGAGGTATGTTGTCCACTTAGGACTAATCTGATTGCTACCCGTTAGTGCGCTCGTATAACTTTGTAATAGTTGGCTCCCGTCCATTCTCTAAAGTTTGCCAGCATAATGAAACAGCTAGCATACATTTAATGTAAATAAGATTTAATTCAAAAAAATTTATCAACATCCTCTTGTACTATGTATATGGGAGCGCCCCACTAATATACTTCGAGACCCCCAGGCCCTCGCATTCAGAGCGATAAATCTTCTTGGCCTGTTGAGATATATTTATCTTTTTAGTCATAACTCTCACTTTTAAGCATGAAAATTGCTTGCTAACGTGGCGATTTTTTTCTTTGACGCATCAGCAAGTAAAATTGTTTGCTGAGATAGTGATTTTGCTAAAAAAAATTGAGATAATTATATATTATAATAATTATTATTATACTATAACATTATTATATTAAAATTATTTAGCTAAGTTGGTAGAGTGTAAGACATTTAACTTTGTGGTCATGGGTTTGACCTCCATGGTAGATGCTTTTGGATGCATAAATTTTATTTAATTATTTAATTTAAGAATAAATTAAAATTATTTAAAGTTTATTAATTTTTATATTCTCAATTTAAAATTTTCTTTTAATAAAAATTAAAAAAACAACATTATAATATAAAATAAAATAAGTTCAATTAAATGAAATTTTCAATTATATCTACATAGAAAAATAAATAAATGTTGATGATAACGTGATAGTATATAAAAGAAATTTAAATGAAAACAAAAAAGAAAATTTTAAAAAATAAATCAATCTCTCTTTTTATTATATATATAGGCATATATGTTTTCATATGATTTTAATTATATAAAGTCTTAATAATGACCCCAATGGTCATTAAGATTGATTTATTTTTCTATGTGAATTTAAATGAAAATTTCATATAATTAAACTTATTTTATTTTATATTATAATATTGATTTTCATATGTGTTAATTATAGCCAAATGAATTCGAACCCGAGGCCGAGGGACTTACGTCAAAGCTTCCAACCAACAGACTACCTACTATGCACAAATACTTATATATATATATATATAACAACATCAAAAGATAAAGCTTCTTGTTTTAGAAATTTTTAATTTGAGATTACAATATTTAATAAATTTTATATAATTTTACTTTATTTATTGAATTAAAAAATTCATAATTTTAATTAAGTAAAAGTTATGAATCCAAAAAAACATCTATCATGGAGATCGAACCCATAAAATTAAAAATTTTACACTCTACCAAGTCAACTAAATAGTTCTAGTGTTATCTTTTTAAATATAATAATGATAATAAAAAATTATTCTCTCTTTTTTT
>JXCR01104229.1:63024-79948 GCA_002079205.1 Phalaenopsis hybrid cultivar | reverse complement strand
TGGGCTAGTGTTGGGGAGTGCGAGCGGCTGAGTGTTGAAGAGGTGGTGGCGAGCGGGGTGATGCCGGCGATCCCATCGCTTCCGGTGTCGATAAGGGATGGGGAAGCGATTTTGCAGACGATTGGCGGCGAGGTGGCGCCGGAGGAGTGGCAGGGCGGGAGAGGGGCTCCGGTTTACCGCGTTGGTCCGGGGCCGGGATCAGTCAACCTTACCTTCTTGGTCAGATTCGAATTCTAACTAACATACCATTTCTTTTACATAACGATCCCCCTAAACTTGCTATTTACAAATCATACACCCTCATTTTACAAATTCTCAATCAAAATTCATAGTAAAACTCCAACCTGTATTTTTCATATTTACCAAATTCTTAATAATTTGATCTTGACACATATAAAGACATAAGTTTGATAGTGCAAAAAAGTAAACTTTTTCTTAAATTGTAAATATCAATGTTTTGGGTGGTCTATATGTAATTATCCCTTTATGTATATTTGATTTTTTGCATACACTTATTAATTTTTAGAACTTAAAAAACAAAAGAGTTATATGTTATAAAAATGAATACTTAATCATTTTCTTGCAAATTATTGTTTTCATATTCATGTTTAATTTTGATAAATTTTGGTTTTTAACTTAAGAGTTTAGAGTTAAGAAAATAAGAAGTATATTCAAAGTCTAATCTTGTTTAACTCTTAAAATTATAATAATGTAAAAGTAATAAACTTTTATTAGAGAATTTTAACCAAAAATAAAGTGTATATATATAGTGAGGGGTTGAAGTTGGTCGTCTAGAATGAACAATTACACTTTTCTAGATAGGGGTGTAAATGAGCCGAACACGAGCTAATTGTTCGTGTTTGGCTCGTTTATATTTCGAACAAAAAAAATGTGTTCATGTTTGGCTTGTTTGCTTAGCAAGCCGAACACAAGTTGTTCGCGAACAAATAGTCGTTGTGATAACCCCAATCAAGCAGTCATAGAATGTTAAGCTTTAGAGCAAAATTTTNTTTAAAATTTCAAAACAAATAAATACTAATCTAAATCATTCAGTACATTCATAACAGAGTCCTCGTAATCCGGAGTTTGGGCGTAAGTTGCGTGTCAACAACGGACGTGATGCACGAAGAAAGCAGAGAAAAAAAACGAGCATTTTTGTGCATCGCAGCCATTGTTCGGACGCAACTTTCCAAACTCAGGACGCAATATTTGCTCCTCTTCACCAATTTCTTGGTTGAATCGACAGTTCAATGACAGAAACAACTTGTTATTTTATTCAAACCGGACCAACTACCGGTCAAACGTTACAGTCCGATCTGATTTTATGAACCAGGGACATATCACTACTATTTGATGACTTAAATAACAAATATTTAATTTGAAAGTGATATATTCAAACTATGACATAAATATAAATACTTCGACCAAATACAAATTTCTCTGAATTTTTAATTATTTAAGATGTTCGTGTGATTTCCTGCATTGACCAAATAGCTCTCGTCATTTGGCTTGTTAGCAAACCAAGTTAAATAATTAGTTGGTTAGTCACATACTTTGACTAATTATATTAAGGTTTTGAAATAGCTCCCATTATTGTGGAGCAGAGGAGTTCAACTTTCTTCTCTTCTGGGGCCAATGAGGAGCAAAACTATAAAAATTCGAGTAATTTTAAAAATATGTCGAGCTCGAGTCATGACAAGCTCCAGAGACTCGTGTGTCAAATTGTGAGCTCGAGCTCAACTCATAGTGATAGCAGCTTGCTCTTGAGCTCGAACTAAAAAATCAGTTACTATGTGAGCTTATTAGAGAAGGCATTGGTAGTCGAAGAAGGAGGATGATGCAACAGGTAAGGGTGAATATTAGCCAAGCAGGTTGGCGAGTCGGCTCGAGCTTGGCTCTTTAATTAGCTCGCGAGCCGAGCTTATTGAGTCACGAGCTCGGGCTCGAGCTCAAACTGGAGCTCTTTTAAACGGGCTCGAGCTCGAGCTCGTCCTGGTTGGACTCGTTTGCTCATGAGATAGCTCGATTAACCTATTGTTAGTAATTTCGACACATTTTCCAATGAGTTTTCGTTGCATCCTCCCGTTCCTCCGACCGCCAATACCTTTTCCGATCATCTATTGTAAAAATTATATTTTTTTTTTAGATCGAGCTCGCGAGCTGGCTGCTACCTCTACGAGCTGAGCACAAGCTCATCATTTGATCTCGACTCGAGCTCTCAAATTGGTAAACAAGCCGAGCTCGATAAGGGCATGGCTCGAGCTCGACTCGACTTGTTAACACCCATACCAACAAAACCTCACAAAAAATGCATCAAAATGTTATATTATTATGATCATATTTAATTGTTGTATTATTAATTATTTTAACTTTTGTTCAATATGAAAAAAAAAAGACTTGTTCCACCCCTATATGGAATTGTATTGTAGTAGGCATTTTAAATGGAGGTCTACACCTATGGCTAAGTAAAATCAATGTTTAAATGCTATTCTGGACATATGATTTATAGCATTTTATATGATATATGTTAATTAAAGGGGAAAAATTAAAAATTAATATTTTTTTGATAGTATATGAATGTAAAATAAGATAGAAGATCAAAGAAATATGCTTGAAATAGACTCAATCAACAATTAAAAGAGGAACAAATCTTACTCTATCATTCACCTCAAACATCATTTGTATCCAATGGTCCATTTGGCGCAGTTTTGTGGTTGTCACGGTGGGAAAATACATTTCCACTTATTTGGTTCTGAAGACACGAAAACTTTTCCTGTAACGCGCCTGTGAATGTGATTAGACCTATTGTCTATGTTTTCCTCGTACTCCTTGTGTCTCTGCCCTAACCTCTCCTCTCTCTTGTCTCTTATGTCTCTCTCGCGTCTCTTCTGCCTCTCTTTCTTATATGTCTCTCTCACGTTTCTTCTGTCTCTCTCGCTTATATCTCTCTCTCTCCTCTCTCCCATCTCAATCGTAAGAGGTCATATTCCGCAGCGGTTTTGTTTGGTTCATTTGTTCTCAGTGTCTCTGCCCTGTCTTCTCTCGCATCTCTACCGTAAGAAGTCATATTCCCTTGCGGCTTTGTTTGGTTTCTTTGCTCTCAAACGTCCTACGGTATCATCTATCATTTATGTTTTTGGTATGAGGTGTAGATTTATGATTGATTTAGATCATCCATGTATATGCAAAGTACGGTCTCTTTTTTTCTTTTTTGTGATATATTGTCGACTTAACGACACAAGCATTTTCTTATTATCTTTATTTGACTTGTTTTCCTATTTTAGATTGCATGTTTGCATGCTTAAAATGGATTTTATTATTTCTTTATGTGGTTGATTTAAGAATCATGATTGCAATATAGGCTCTTTAGGATTTATAATTCTAAATTTGCTACCAAATCTTAATAAACTATTCAAGATAATGAAAATTTTATGATTAAAATATTTAGGACATTAAAATTCACACTTTTACTTTCCTGCATGACCTTTTAGGATGTATTTTAAATTGATTGCATGCATGGCTATCACACCCGACATATTTAATAGAGCCTCCATATTATGATTGATTAGCTCACTGCATCATATTGCATGTCCCGATGAGAAGTCTTCATGATTCGCCAACCCTACTGTTATGGCGTATATTTCTACTTAAGTGGTTATCTAGGGCGTTTAAGATATTAAAAGTCTCTCGACCTAGAATGGTGTAAGCTCTTTTGTTGAGAGTGTTTCCAACTTTGTAGTTGAACCTCTTTTCTTGCTGCATTCGCACCACTTTGGCTGGTATAAGTCCTACCTCTTTGAGCCCCACCTATAGTCATAGGATAGAGTTTTGTTCATTTATCCTTAAAGTTATCAAGGTTCTCGTAAATGACGCGATTTATTGATTGTTGACCGATGATTTCTGGACGTGTTGAGTCAAACACTTTCACGACCAAGTAGACTTAGAGTCATAGTAGCTTGTGATAAAAGACTATGATATCCCGACCCGGTTACTTCTACCTTTTTAAGATTACTCATCTTCCTTTTTTTGAAACTCCCTTGTCGCTCTTTTGACTTCGTTAATATCATCTTGACGGTATGATTATCGATGTGCTGCCGCCGGTTTAAGATGTAATGATTCACCCTCTACCCTTATGACCCGTTGAGCTTTAATGTATGGAGATATTCCCATCGATATGATTTTGGTTATTTCATAGGTTTTGATGCTGACGAGCCACTACCTATTTAGGATGCGAGTGACTCACTCTCTATCATGTGACTTATTGAGAGCTATGAAGCATCAGAGCATTCCCGTACGAAATAACTATCCTTTGATGACCCATTCTCCAGGTTCGTGATAATATAAGTGCAAATCCTTTTATCGGGAGTATTATTGGGTATCTCAAGATATAATTAATAAAAGGGATACATTCTTTTGGTAGATCTTCTTTTTGGTTATCTGGTTACAGGTGCCTTATGTAGAGATTCTCTTCATGGCTGTTGTGTTTCGAGGTACTTCAATCCAATCCTATTTAGATGTATACTCTCAACCCATCACACGAGGATTACCCATATTTAAGTATTTCTTTTTATTTGTTTTTCTATTTGTTGTTATATATCATTCTTTTCGACTCCTCACATCTTCGAATCATTGATATGATTCATGAGGGAGATTTATTAGAATAAATGAATTAAACTACGACATATAAATAGACAAACTCGCGACTTCGAGTCTCAAAAAATTTTGAGAAAATAATATCATCTATGATAGCCAATATCATAGACTGAAAGGGATTTGCCTGAGTCTTGTACCCAGAATGGGGAAGGTATTGGGGAGATGACGGAGTTGAGAGAACAAAGCACATATGTCATAGTCAGCAGATGAAAAGTTGATGTATGTTTTTTTTTTTTTGGTACAATGTGTTGTCAAAACACTTAATATTTATTGTAGTGACGGTACGTGCAACAATGTTCACGTTGAATCTCAATTTGGTGCAACTTTTATTTTTGCATCTTCTGTATGCATTGTTTTCCACATGGATGGCCTCTGAAGCAACCGTTAATATAATATTTCAAGTGTTTATTTATTGCATTTTTTTTAGGTGTATGATGAGATGTACGACCTTACGGGTTCTTCTAGATGGTCTATATGTTGTTATGGGTTCTGACATGTTTGAAATCACTATCAAGGCAGCCAAGTTCCTTTCCTTTTTCACTCGTATGAATGTTAGAGTTCTTCTGCATGCCCTTTGAGGTGATATGCTTCTTTGCACAAACAAACTTGATATTATGTGGTTTAAAGGCAACCAAGAATCGCCATTTTCTTTAAAGGTTTACTATCTTCTAGTAAAGACAGATTATTTGTCAGTTTATACTATGTGCTCTGAGACAACACAATTTTATAAAAATTTAATTGTGTGTTTCTATTATTTTTTTTACTAATGTTGCATCTAAAGGACCATGCTTTTTGGGTTTAAATCCTTAGAAAATATGAGCTCGAGGTCTTATAGTGTCTCCCGAGTATTGTACTGCTACTGTGAACTGCAGTGTTCTTTTCTTACTTTGTGATAGGAGCATAGTCATAGGAGACAATTTTACAGGTATCCAAGGAATAGATTAGAGAACTGTGACTTCTTTAGGTGGGTGGATTAGTTCGATGATTCCAAATCCGATAGTGATCAGGAGTGGAGAGTTTCATTTGAAAGGGAGATTATCTCATGAAATTAATCGTTTAAATTTTAAGTTCAATACTATAATAATATTAATTGTTATGTTAATAATTTTATTTTAAGTTTTGATTGTTGTGTTACTCGCTGTTTAATAAGGTGTTATATTTTATTACGTAATATTCAAAATGAATATATATTTTAATGTATGAAATATGCAACGATGATTGATTCTGTTACAAACAACATAATAGAACAAAGTCATAAATGTCATTTTTTTCAAAAACTGTTTCAGCACACCTGCTACACAACAAGATATTGTGTGCTCGAATCTTATTCAAACATCATATTATATGTACAACATGTTTTGAGCTCTTTTGGAATTCATTTTTGAACTCGAGGTTTTAATATTTTTAATTTTAGAAAATAAAAAATTAGTTAAATAATAATTAAATAAATAAAATAAAGGTTACTCATTAGTTCTATAAATAAATAAATAAATGAAATTAAGTTATTTCATTTTATAAGCACAACATGTATATATATATAACATTAATCATAAAGCTAATGAATAAATTTCTATTATTCATTACCATAAGGCCATGTTACTAATGGGCTCAAAAATGGGCTTTTGAGAAATTGACATCTGTTGAGCTGTTAAGTTATAGACGGCATCTTTTCTCAATTGACGGAGACTTTGGAGCAATTTCCTCACGTTATTCCAAGACTGCTGATTCAGCCTTTTTCCAATGTCCTTTTTCGTGATTTCTTCCTTGGCCAGCTATGACACTTGGAATGGCAGAAGATCGTGCTAACACGTTAAGTTTTTAAATTGATGACACGTGTCCCTATTCATGAAATTATTCCGATTATATATATATATGTATGTATGTACGTACGTACGTACGTATGTATGTATTATTGACATCAATTTTTGATGTCACGTATAAGAGATGCCTATTTAAACAACACATGACTATGTCCAGCTTCACCCCGCCTAAGATATTCAATCGGACCTCCTGGTTTAGGATTGGTACCGAGTTGACCATACTCGGGAAAATTCAATGTAAGGTGGGGTTAGCCTTGATTTCGGATTTGTTTTACGTCCATTCTGATGTTGAGAGACACAGCTCCATCAATCCAGACTTTTTGGAGGCTAAAGGTAGTTGTCATGATTCTCCACACCCATTTTGGTGAAATTCGGGTTCGGACCGATTTTATCCTAGTTTTTGCTATGTTGACCGTAGGAAGGTTCTCGTCGATTTGAAAGTCATGGAAACTTGTGTATCACTAGAATACAATCATGTAACCAAGAGATGACCATTTTAGGGGTTTCAAACTATGGTTTTTGGTGCCTACAAGTGTACAAGACCCCCACCAGAGAGAAATTGTTAAGGAACAAATATCAGAATATAAAGAAGGTCGAACTGTAAGGAGTTGAACCCGCCTGCTGAAGTGCCAAGTGGCTGAATCAAGCTAGCTGGCTAGAGTTTATGAAATGAGCCCATTGGGCGAAGTGGCTGAACTCAATCCATCAGAAAGGGTGGCCTGGGCAAAGCAACATTAATAATGTCAACCATACTAATGAAGACACCTATCAAATCCTTCATAAAGGACACCAACATACAATTAAAGCAAATATCTTTCATCAAGCCAGCGGCAATACCCGTACCAACCATGTTTTAAGGTCTTCAACAAAGGTGTCATTAGCATGCCATGACCTTAGTCTCTTGAATGTCAACTGTACTGTTCATGCCTAACAATCCAAAATTTTCAAAACTGTAAATCTCATCCACATTAAAATTGTCTAAGGGTTCTTGGTGTATAAAAGGGGGAGGAAAATTGGAGAGACCAGACTCTTTGCCGAAAACATCTCTCTCTCGACCCCTCACTTCTGTTCCAAGCACGTGCTAAAAACTAGCAACACTGGAAGTAAGTAAACCCCCCTAAGAAAGAGCTTCATTTGCATAATCCTAAAAATTAAGGGTGAATTTGATCATATATTTCTTACTTCTCTCTTCTTCTATATCATAATTGATCTTTTTGGGTCAGCACGTATCCCCAAACATAAGAACCCGTGTCCCCAAAAGAATTCAACACATGGGTATTAGATTTTGTGAATAGTAATATTTCAGGTGCTATATATATAAATATAGATATTTTAATTGCTATATTCATAAGATAATTCTTATAATAATAATAAAAGGTTTGTACATACCAAACACCTAAAATCTTAGGGTATGTTTGGGGCAGCTTATTCTTTTCAGGATAAACAACTTATCCTGAAATGTAGTCTGCGGGTCGACCACATGGTTCGATCCACTATCCGCGTTTAGTGTAAAAATCCAATCGCGTTTTTTGATAAGCGGGCAAAACGTGCGATCCAAACGGTACTGTGACGTTTTAAAAAATGTCCCAACACTTATAAGCTGCACCAAACAGACCTTGAATATATGGTGCATTTGGGACAGCTTGTGCGTTTCAGGATAAACTGAGCAGCTTATCCTGAAACGTGGCCCGCAGAGTTCTACCCACGGCCTACGTTTAGTGTAAAAATTCAACCACACTTTTAGATAAACAGATAAAACATGTGATTCTAACGGTATCGTGACTTTTTAAAAAAATACTCTCGCACTTATAGCTGCCTGAAAAGTGCATTAAATATAATGAATTGACTGCCCAAAGTTATAATTTTACATTTCAACCGCAATGAAAAATCTCTCCGGTGCTAGATTCCAACTGCTCAACAACAGAGAGAAGCGAGAAATACTCCTTTGCCAGCTTCTTCGTCTCTGTTCTTGCGCTCAGGCCTCGAAGGGCAGCCCTGCGTTTCTCCGGCGAGCCGGCGACTCGCTGCCTCTCAAGGTTAAGCTATTCCCGGATTTCGACTGCGGCGAGAGCAGCTGGCTCCAATTGGTTCAGAGAACTCCATTGATCCGTTACTCGATGAGCACGCTATCTTCCTTTGTTCATCAATGGCTCAGGTAACCGATCATCGTCAATTCAACCATTGATTTTTTAGATTTTTTATGTCTTGGATTGTAGTTTATATGTTAACAGCTCACCAAACCAAACGCCACGGTTTTCTTGAACTAGGTATAATCCCATTAGGATTCGATTCTATAATGGAGGAGGCGAGGAAAGGAAGTGGTGGTAACTTTGCTGAAGTTTCAACATTCTTGCAGCGATTTGAGATGAACAGAAGGAAGATTCTTTTGTACTCCTTCCCGGCTTTTCTTATAGTTGCAGTAGCTATCAGTACTGTGTCGATTCCTGCAGCCGGTGGTGGAGGTGGTAGGGAAGATGGTCTTGGGGTTGGAAAGGGGCTGCGGTTTTCTGGAAGCTCGTCTTTCAAGATCGCATTGTTTGCCGATCTGCACTACGGCGAAAATGCCTGGGATGAATGGGGACCCTTGCAGGACATCAAATCTGATCGAGTAATATCGAACGTGCTTGATAATGAAACACCAGGTGATGAGAAATTCTTCTGAAATGTCTAGTTATGTATTCGGCTACTGACACGAGGAAAACTAGTAACTTATTAGCTAAATTACTTGGTGTGAGATTGATGATTTGTAGAGTCTGTTATTGAATCNTTCAAGATCGCATTGTTTGCCGATCTGCACTACGGCGAAAATGCCTGGGATGAATGGGGACCCTTGCAGGACGTCAAATCTGATCGAGTAATATCGAACGTGCTTGATAATGAAACACCAGGTGATGAGAATTTCTTCTGAAAATGTCTAGTTATGTATTCGGTTACTGAACACGAGGAAAACTAGTAACTTATTGGCTAAATTACTTGGTGTGAGATTGATGATTTGTGGAGTCTGTTATTGAATTTGCTATAAGTTAGTAAACTAGCTTCGCTGTTATATCTCTTCTTATATATCCTTTAGCGGATCACTGAACATTCATTGAGATTAAGTCAGTCTACCAACTTCTAAAATACTTTCATTTGGGCTAAAAGCTGAGCAACTTTTGTTTATGTTTGTTGTTATGAAAAACGACGACAATAAAACAAAAAATAGATCAAGAAAAATCACACCAAAAAAAGACGACACAAGATTTACGTGGTCGGCAAATTGCCTACGTCCACGGAGCTGCAGAGGATTTTATTAGCTTTGAGGATTACACCACGTCGACTTACAAGAAAGAATTCTCTCTCTCTCATTCTCTCTCATTCTCTCTCTCTCTAAACCGAGAGTCACACCAAGAAGAAGAAAATATAACTTTAAACTGTTTGGAGAGTAATACCCATCCCTGTAATCGGAGCCCCTTTTAAAGCTTCGCAGTATCTAGCTTATTTTGGTAACCCTTAATTTCATGATTCCATGGAATCATGCTTTAATGACCCATATAAAACCCATTAAGACAAGCTATCATATTCATTGTCTTTTTCTCTATAGCAACAGGAGGGGCAGAAGATTAATCTGGTAAAGCTTAATTAATTAATTAAGCTTTCCTTAATTCTTCCTGTCAATAGAAAGCAACTGCTTTAAATAAAAAATTGGGAATCATCAAGCTATGACAGGGAATAAAATACATAAAGAAAAGAATTAATAGCTTGAATAAAATACATAAATTAGAATCAATTTATCAAAGAATCTGCCGTAATAGGAAGTGGACCGGGTCTCCACCTTCCTCAACAATTCTCCCACTTGGAGACTGGGACACTAACTGCACCATCCATTGGCTGCACTGCCCTTTTCTTCAAACGTGATATTCTCCACCTCTGCAACTCAAACATCCGGTCTTCATGCCAGAAGACCAGCTGAAGTCGAGCACAATTTCAGCTTCTCAAGAGTAACACCCTCAGCTGATATATCAGCATAAACGCAGTCTTGTACCTCCAAACACTTTCCTTGGTTACTCTTGTATCTGCTAACAACTTCCACTGCATGGGCAATATCATGCCTCAGCTGAAGGTCTTTTTCAACAAGTGCAGTCTTGTACCTCTTACAGCCATCAAACGCAGTCTTCACCCGATACACCTACTTGTTATGCAATGTCTTCTTTTATGGTGGAAGTTCTGCTAGCTCCCACTTGCTCGAACTTTTATCTTGCAAGATTTTTTCATAGCTCTGTGGTTCTCCACCATATGTCCGTACAAAATTCAATTTTTCTGTCTTTGGCGCTCTGTCACCTTTCAAGAAACTGACTCTCTTCTGCTTCCCCATAATGCACCTCTGGCTCATGTTTCCACGCCTGAGTAAATCTGCAGTCATATATAGTGTGTCAGTTTTCTTACGCTTTGACTCATGTTTCCTCGCATGAGTAAACCTGTAGTCATATATAGTGTGTCAGTTTTCTTACCCTGAGCCAGAACTAATGCTCCTTTAGTAACCTTCCAAGTACTATCTGAGAAAACTACTGAATGACCACCCTCATTGAGCTGCCCTACAGAAATGAGGTTTTTCTTCAATTCAGGAACGTGCCTGACTTTTTGCAAAGTCCACTTGCTCTTGTTAGGGAGTGCAATATCAACGTCTCACATCCCCACCACGTCAAGAGTTTTTCTATCAGCCAGATATACCTCCCCAAAGTTGCCTGCAACATAATTTCGCATTAACTCCCGGTGGGAGGATGTATGGAAGGAAGCCCCTGAATCCAGTATCCAGTCATCAACAGAACTGTGAACCGTCAACAATAGCGCATCATGTATTTCTTCAGTTACAACATTTGCGTCATCATTCTCCTTCTTGAGATTTATGCAGTTCCTTTTTATGTGGTCAACTTTGCGACAATTCCAGCAGGTTGCCTGCTGACCAGACTTTGATTTTGATCTTCCTCTGTTTGAGTTCCTGTCCCGTGATCTCCCTCTAGAATCAACAATCAGTGTCGAACTCGAACCCGAGGTCTCGCCAGAATCTTTCCTGCGCACCTCCTCAGCCAAAATCAAATCACGTATATCATCATATTTCAATTTAGATTTACCTGCAGAACTGCTAACTGCCATCCTCATGGCTTCCTNATTAGTGATATTATTGAACTCATTCAGGTGTTGAGCAACAGACACACCTTCCGCCATCTTCAGGTTGAATAATTTTTTCATCAGGTGCACCTTATTATTCGCTGATGGCTTTTCATACATGTCTGATAAAACTGGCATGAGATCTGCAGTAGTCATCTCCTTGATGACGTTATGGGCAACGGATCTTGATAGGGTTAATCGAACAACCCCCAGAACCTGTCGATCCAACAGATTCCATTCCGCCTCGTCCATCTTTTCTGGCTTCTTTCCCAGCAACGACATGTGAAGTTTCTTCCCATAGAGGTAATCATCTATCTGCATTCTCCAGTAACTAAAATCTGTGGCATTGAACTTCTCGATCCCCGATGCCATCACTTCGTCTCCGCTGTTTTCTTTCAGAGGCCTCGAACCAAGCTCTGATACCAATTGTTATGAAAAAACGACGACAATAAAGCGAAAAATAGATTGAGAAAAATCACACCAGAAAAGGCGACACAAGATTTACGTGTTTCGGCAAATTGCCTACGTCCATGGAGCTACAGAGGATTTTATTAGCTTTGAGGATTACACCGTCGACCACGTCGACTTACAAGAAAGAATTCTCTCTCTCTCTAAACCGAGAGTCACACCAAGAAGAAGAAAAGATAACTTTAAACTGTTTGGAGAGTAATACACATCCCTGTAATCAGAGCCACTTTTAAAGCTTCACAGTATCTAGCTTATTTTGGTAACCCTTAATTTCATGATTCCATAGAATCATGCTTTAATGACCCATATAAAGCCCATTAAGGCAAGCTATCATATTCATTGTCTTTTTTTCTATAACAACAGGAGGGGCAGGAGATTAATCTGATAAAGCTTAATTAATTAATTAAGCTTTCCTTAATTCTTCCTGTCAATAGAAGACAACTGCTTTAAATAAAAAATTGGGAATCATCAAGCTATGACAGAGAATAAAATACATAAGAAAAAGAATTAAGAGCAGATAAATTAAAATCAATTTATCAAAGAATATGCCGTAATAGGAAGTAGACCGGGTCTCCACCTTCCTCAACATTTGTTGCANTTTTTTCTTTAAGTTGTTGTATGAGTTTTTAAATAAGTTTTGCACAACTTTTGTTCGTGTTAGTATTCATTTTATTTTTAATCTTCTGCAGTGATTCTTATCTAACCATCGTATATAATTCTTATTCAAGTAATTCTGAGCCCCTCACTTCCTAAACTTTTCCTCCATCATTCAAGTTTTCAATTATATGAGGCTATTTGCATCTGCATTCTTAATTAAAATTATATCATTTGGAAATAACACAAGCCAAGGCACCTTACTTTAGATATTTATTGTAATTATCTCCTTAGCCAATGTAGATAGATTTTAGTTAAACATTGATTGTTGATGTGAGTTATTGCGTTTGGCATATCTTTAGCCACTGATTGTTCTTTTAATGCTAGTTTGTTTTTTATCGTACAAATCTTTAATAGCTTGTAAGGTATATTTGGTGTACATTTTTTTTCTTTTAGTGTGCTCCAAGTCAGTTATTATGGTATAATCATATACCCTTTTAGGATTGAGAGGAATCATATGAATTTTTCTTTTCTCTTTATATTTTTTGGCTTTTGGATACATATCACACTAGTCTTATGCATTTTCACTTCTAACATCAAAACTTTCATATTCATATTTATCAGTTTTTAATAACACATAAAAAATACTACTAATAATTACTTTTTAAAATTGAAATCAACCTTTTCATGTATAAATTTATGATACCGAGGTGTTATAAATTTTAATATGCCAGTTTAAGTGTTATATGTGTTCTTCTTTCCATTTAGAGTACCCAATTTTTTTTTTTAATTTTAATCTTGTCCTCTGACTACAACAATTCTTGCACGCGTTTGCTCACAAGTATGATTTGATTGACATTTACATGCGATGTAATTGCAAATATTTTTCTATTTTTTATCACAATCTTCTTAACACTCACAGTTGACATTTTATAATTTTACTAGTATATTATTGGATTTTATCTAGCATTATTTGAATTTTTCTCATGTAGGCTTGAGATTGTCTAAGGCATGAATACAATGCCTTACAAATGGTAGATGTTTGGTTGGTGGCAATGTATATTCTATGTAGCACCGACATGTCTAAAAATATACTATACTCGTGTCGGACACGTATCAAATATCGACACTTATTCGACATGCCCCGACATTCTATGATACTACAAAATATTTGTCCTGATTTTTTCTTAGACTCAAGCATGTCTGGTAGATATGTATACTAAAAAGCTTACGATAAGGTTCCAAGAGATATCCTTTTGAGATTTCTTGATAAGAAAGGTGTTGATATGACTTAGGGTCTGTTTGGGGCAGCTGCAGCTTATCCAGCTTCTGTTGATAAGCAACTTATCCTGATAATCTGCTGATGGACAGCTGATCCAGATAATCTAGCTGGCTGTTTGGTTAGTGCGTTTTGAGAACAGCTGATTCTGGAGAAATGACCAATCTGCCCCTATTCTGGATATGTTGTTGAGCTGTTTGGTTCGTGCGTTTGGTAAACAGCTTATTCGCTTTTTTTTTTTTTGGAATTAATAATATGTGTAGCAGAATAAGTTATTTTATCAACAAAATTAAAGATCAATAAAAAACAAATACTATGTCAAAAATTAGTTTCAAGTCATCTGTGCTTAAATAGGGCAAACCATCAAACACCTCATGCTCGTTTATATAAATATATAACAATTGATAACTATACATACCTTTATATATAGCTAATTAGATTATAGTTTGACTTTCTCTGTAGAAAATCTCAACGAAATCATTGAATAAGGTTCATATGAATAGGAAGACGGTGAACTTCTTGCACTGGAGCAGATTGGAGGGTGCAGCTGCGAATTTTAGATGGAGGAGATCGAGAGCAGCGCCACAAGCCAACCCTATGGTGATCTGCTTGCATCGGAGAAGATTGGAGGGTGCGTCTGAGGACGGAGAGGAACTAGGGCATCACAAATTCAAAACACATGACATAGCAAAGGAGGAAGAGAGAAAGAAAACTTCAAAATAGTGAAATCACCTCCATATTCGCCGGAAAAAATGGATCTGCATTTCCACAATAAATATACAACGAACCCTAAACTGGATCTACTCTAACAGCTCAATATTCATCGATATAGTGGAAGGAGAGGGAAGAGCGGAGGGAGGAGCGCAGGGAGGAGAAACAGGGAGGAGAGCAGAAACGATAGAGAAGAGGGAAGAGCGGAGGGAGGAGCATAGGGACGAGATATACATGCGAAGCGACGGAGTTGCGGAGCAACGCCGAAGGAGAAAGAAGAGGGGCAGCGGAGTCTTCGAACGAACAGAACGAACAGAACGAACAGAAGCGAAAAGAAGAGGGGCAGCGGAGTAAAGCAAAGAGTGTAAACGCGGATCGCGGGGATAGACCCGCGATCCTCGTGTAATACAAAATTTAAAACGCGGTTTGCAGATACGCGGCTCCACCGCAAGAAACAAACACGAAGGCGGTGTTTTTAAAAACGCCGTCACACCTATAAGCTACCCCAAACGGGCCCTTATATTCAAGTCATTAAAGATATGTATGTTAGAGCTGCATGTGTTTCAAACTGAAGGAGGATTGACCAAATATTTTCCTATTTATGTTGGATTACATCAGGGATCGCTTTAAGCCCATATATTTTTGCTTTAGTTATGGATGGTCTTACTGGACATCTACAAGAGGATGTACCTTGGTGTATGCTTTTTGCTGATGATATCCTTCTCATGGATAAAATGAGAGAAAAAAGCCCAGGAAAAACTTGAATTATGGAGTATGATATCCTTTTCGTGGATAAAACGAGAGAAAAAGCCCAGGAAAAACTTGAATTATGGAGGTGCATTGGAGGAGTCTAAAGGCCTTCATTTAAGTAGAACTAAAACTGAATACATGGAATGTAATTTTAGTAGTAATAGCTATAGTGCTGCTGATGACATCCTTCTCGTGGATAAAACGAGAGAAAAAGTCCAGGAAAAACTTGAATTATGAAGGTCTACATTGAAGTCTAAAGGTAAGACGAGAGAAAAAGCCCAGGAAAAACTTGAATTATGGAGGTCTACATTGGAGTCTAAAGGCATTCATTTAAGTAGAACTAAAACTGAATACATGGAATGTAATTTTAGTAGTAGTAGCTCTAGTAACAGAAGTGGGACTTTGGGTGATCAAATTATTAAAAGGTGTGAACGATTTAGATATCTTGGCTCCGTTGTTCAAAANTATATAGGAGGATGTACCTTGGTGTATGCTTTTTGCTGATGATATCCTTCTCGTGGATAAGATGAGAGAAAAGGCCTAGGAAAAACTTGAATTATGGAGGTCTACATTGGAGTCTAAAGGCCTACATTTGAGTAGAACTAAAACTGTGAATACATGAAATGTAATTTTAGTAGTAGTAGCTAGTGACAGAAGTGTAACTTTGGGCGATCAAATTATTAAAAGGTGTGAACGATTTAGATATCTCGGGTTTGTTGTTCAAAGCGATGTTGATATAGATGTGAATGTTAATAGTAGAATTCAAGCTGGTTGATTGAAGTGGAGGAATGCTTCGGGCTTTTTTGTGTGATATAAAAGTACCGCTTAGACTGAAAAGAAAGTTTTATAAGATGGTGGTGAGACCTGCAATGCTCTATGACGCTGAATGTTGGCCTTCAAAAGAGAAGCATAATACTAATTTAAGTGTTGCCGAGATGAGAATGATTAGGTGGATGAGTGGCTTTACAGTTAGATACAAAATACGAAATGAATATATCCGTGATAGGGTTAGTGTAGCTCATGTGGTAGACAGAATTAGAGAAAGTCGTCTTAGGTGGTTTGGTCACATTAAGCGTCTACCATCTGTTGATCCGATTAGGAGAGTAGATGTTTTAGATTCGATTTATGTTAAGAAAGACAGATATAGACCTAGGAAGACTTGGGCTTATTATATAAAAAATGATCTTAATTTATTAGAACTAAATGAAAATATGACACTAAATAGGACGCAATGGAGAAAAATGATTCATGTAGCCGACCCCACGTAGTGGAACTAAGGCTTTGTTGTTGTTATATTGACCTCTGATGTAGAAGTTGTGATATTATATGCTTTAACGCATGTTCAACTTCATTTTAAGAAAATGCGCTTCATTATCTGATGACATGTCTAGCATCATCAGTGTTTCGCTTTATGATTCTCTTATAGTTTGACATCATGTTTATCCCTTTGTAGACCATCAAAAGATAGGCTCTAACTAATGTTATTGCAACCCATCCAATTTTT
>JXCR01104229.1:40423-61471 GCA_002079205.1 Phalaenopsis hybrid cultivar | reverse complement strand
GGTATTTTTGATGTGTGATGTTACAGATTTGAGTGTTATGCATGTAAATATGAATGTCTCGGTGCTAGATATGTAAATACAGAAGAATTGTGTGGTATGTATGTAAATGCCCAAAAAACAAATGTGTTGTTATGTCTTTAAGCGCAGGACTTACACAGCAAGGCAAGCATACCACCCAATTCTTATGTTTCTACATATTTAACTCCTAGGCTTTGCTTTTTTCACATTTATACCACCCAATTCTTTCATACCACATAAAAGAATACAATTATTTTAATTTTTAAGAAGTGAAATCTATCTTTTCATGCATGGGTAAGTTGGTGTATACATAACCTGTTATGATGTAAATTTAGATATAAATAATGCTATATATAATTTTCTTATGTCAAGCTAAAACGAGTGGAACGAGTTCAAACAAAGTGTCGTTCTTGTTTGGCTCGTTTATAATTCAAGCTTAAAGAACTTGTTCGTGTTTTGCTCGAGCCTTCCAAGTTATCAATGTTCGATAGGAAGTTAGCTGTAGAGCGCTTTTATCATTTACCCTTTATTAAAAGGACATTTGCAAATATATCCTTTTGATAACATATTATATTACAATGAATAATTCAACGACCATAATCAACTTGATCTCATTCCAAATCTCTACTTGCTTCCTTTAATGTGTAGTAGTTCAACAAATTGAAAAGTAGGAAAATCCCTCTCTACAATTTCTTTTTGCTAACCTTTAATCTAATTCCTAATCATGAGTCCTCATAGTTAATATAATATAAATATCTTTTATATTTATTATTATTATTTTGCAAATTTACATGCATAACCCCACACAATTCACATGTATTTACATTTCTAACACAAAATTTGATGTTTTC
Organism: Phalaenopsis hybrid cultivar; assembly: GCA_002079205.1. Lineage (NCBI taxonomy): Eukaryota > Viridiplantae > Streptophyta > Magnoliopsida > Asparagales > Orchidaceae > Phalaenopsis > Phalaenopsis hybrid cultivar. The sequence goes on along the minus strand of JXCR01104229.1, from coordinate 60,602 downwards.
ATTTATTACACCTTGGTGTAATAGACCTATGCGTAAAAAAAGTGGGTTTTTTAGCTGAAAATGTTGGACAGGGTTTTTTGATGTAATATTTAAAGATTTTGCCATTTTGGTGCTAGTTATGTAGATACATAAATATTTTGTGGCATGTATGTAATTGGGTCCACATGTGAATCCAAATATTTATAAGGATGTTTTTAAATTCATTAAATTTAAATTAAGATGAATATTATATATATATATATATATATATATATACACATTGTGTGCGCGCGCGCGCGAATGACCTGGCTTATTGGTGTGGCCTCTCTGGCGTGTTAGTCCCTCGGGTCGGGGATTCGAATTGCGTGGTGCGGGCTCTTCGAATCAGAAGTAAGCACATAAGGGTTTTCAACCCTTCGGGTACCAAATATCGATTTCACCTTTTAAAAAAGATTATATGTATCTTTGTACTTTAAAATCTTGGGCAGACATGTAATTAATTATATATCTAACTCCTATATTTTATTTCATATATTCATAAAACTCAATTTTTTTATACCACATCAAAAATATTATTAATATTAACTTTTTAACAACATAATACATATATATATATATATCAATATTTAAGTAGAAGATATGTAATAAATAATGGGCGGTATTTATGTAAATTCTCCTTAAATCTGTAATTTTTTTTTTCCGAACTACCTTCCGCATGCCTTTCCCCAGCTGTTCTCCAAGACTCCCCACAACCATGCCAGCTTTATTAATAAATAAATAAATAAAATAAAATAAAATAAAAATTGCTAGTTAATTTTAATTATATTGAATAACATGATTGGTTAATAATTAAACTATTATACACTATTATAAATACAACTAAATCATCATGTATTCATAAGGTTCTTTTAACTAAATCCAGCTTATTGATGTCTGTCATTTAAATTTATTTATATAATTTAATAATTTAGATGTATTTAGCGATAACATATGAATTTTACATTTATCATATAGTTATAAATATTCTATTTTCTTACCTACTACATCTTGATACATTTATCTATGGAAGACTTGCATGCATTCCGCTCAATTCTTACATTTTTTATTCCAGCCATTTTTAAGGTGGCATGTATGTAAAAAATTAAAATTCACACGCTAGATATGTAGATATAAAAGTCTGTAAATCTTTTGTAACACAATATTTACAACCTCTATTTTCACAACTCATCTCGGTGGCGCGTTCGTTCGTGGGAGGGGGTATGCGGAGGGGGCAAAACGATAATATTTCCTTCAGAAAGTTGGGCAGCTCGGTATAACCCAAGGCCCAGCTTTCACTCGAATAATTTAAAGCCAGACAGCCCTACTTTCACCACTCATGTCGATGGCACGGCTAGGGCAAACAATCGTTCGTGGAAGGGGGTATGCATAAGGGGAAAGCGATAATATTTTCTTCAGAAAGTCGGGCAGCTGGGTATAACCTGAGGCCCAACTTTCACTTGAATTATTTAAAGTCAGACCGGCAACGCCGCCACAAACAAAAACAATAAAATAAAATAGCGGCCACACGACAAAAAAAGTTCGCCAAACACGAAAAATTATTGCATACGGACACCGCATGCAGAGATGCTTGCGGTTTCCGATCTTAACCGTAGATCATGATGATTTACGGTCAGGATTTATTTCGGTTTTTTTTTATAAAAAAATTATTAACACCCATCAAAATACATCATGACTGTAAATTATCGCGATTTACGGTCAGGATCGGACACTTCATGCAATAATTTTTCACAAGACCATTATTTTGAAAGTTTTTATAATAAATTTGTAAGAAAAAGAANGTTGTTATATTGACCTCTGATGTAGAAGTTGTGATATTATATGCTTTAACGCATGTTCAACTTCATTTTAAGAAAATGCGCTTCATTATCTGATGACATGTCTAGCATCATCAGTGTTTCGCTTTATGATTCTCTTATAGTTTGACATCATGTTTATCCCTTTGTAGACCATCAAAAGATAGGCTCTAACTAATGTTATTGCAACCCATCCAATTTTTTTGGTTTGTTGACTGGTGTTCTATCAAAAGAGCAAGTCTTGAGTGTAGATTAAGAGTCTGTTTGAGGCAGCTGCAACTTATTAATAAACAACTGAAAAAATAATCTGTTGTTAAAAAAGCTGCGGTGGCTATTATACCTTTTTTTTGAAAAACTAGAATGTCACTGCACCTAGCCAGAAAGGGTGTGAAAACGCTGATTTCAACTGTTTGAAAACACAAATTTTTGAATAGGCGGTCAAAATATGGTTTACCCAAACGATCTTAAGTTCTTTTTCAAAATGCACCACACCAAATAAGTTGCCCCAAACATGGCCTAAGATCTATTCAATATAGCTTGGGACTTTGTCCAATCAATTGCTTAGATTTAGGCAAGGGTTTGAAAATCAAACCAGACATGAAACAAAAAAAAAGAGATGTTCAGGATTCATGAATTTGAACGGGATTGAACCGGATGATATAATAAATACTAAAATTAATTAAATACAACCTAATCAATTGCTTAGATTTAGGCAAGGGTTTGAATATCAAACCACACATCAAACTGATAAAAAGAGAAGTTCAAGATTCATGAGTTAAACTGGATTGAACCGGATGATGTAATGAATACTAAAATTAATTAAATACGACCTAATTTGTAGTATGATTGAGAGTTGAACCGGTGAACTTTCTAGTGCCTTAGGTATTCCTCCTGTTACCATTATTGGTGATCTTTCTCCAAGTGGGGAACAATGTGATTTTGTGGAATCTGTCTACAAGTAAATCTTCTTTAAGCCTTTTAATTAAATTTGATTTAGTATAAGCTGAACAATAACATTTATTTTTCATTTTGGTTATGTATAAATTTATTGCTTTAGGATATTTTTCTTAGGAGTAATGCTGAGGATGCACTGCAGTTATTGAATGGAATTATTATTGGAAAACAGGCTAAGCAAAACCCATCTTCCTTACCCAAATGGCTAAACTGGATCACCAAAAAGAAGGGGAAAAAAAAAAACAAAAGCTTCTAATAATCTTGCTGATGGTGAACTGTAGATGAACGACAGCGAATGACATTGAACTCCCACTCTCTCTGTCCCACACAGTCTTGAACGGAGAAGTAGAGAAGCCGCATGGTATTGGAAGGAATGTTAGGGACTTATGGGCAGGGGCGAAGCCAAAATTCTGTTTAGTGGGGGGCACAAATTATATTATCTAGTAAAATTACCATAAATATAGTCTTGTTTATCAATAAAAATAATTTCAATAGATATGTCTTTGAGACTCATCCAATAATTGTAAATAACATATTGCTTAATTTATTAAAAATAACAAACCCATTCACATCTAAATCAAATTTCATTTAACATACATTGAGTAGTCAAATAATCATTTTCTATGAAGTATCATATAACATTAATATATAGTTATATATTCATATTATTACATACATACATATTCAAATCATGGAGTCAGGTATCCCATCCGCTGGTCAAACTGGTTCAAACAGTTCCGGGCGGTTCAATTGCAGAAAAGTTCCTTACTATATTTGGACCGGACCAACCACCAGTTCACGATTAAACCGGCCAATCCGATCTAGTTTTTTCTGGTTTTCAAAACATTGGAATTAGGTTATGCTTGGACTTTATTTTGTGTCACCTGTAAGAGAATGACAAAGCTAAACATAGGAATTTGATAGTAGGACTAGAGTTGACCATTTAGATGAGCATTTAGTAAATTTGGATCATGTGAGATTCTCAACCAATTTTCAATTAAATTGTAGAGATCTTCAAAATCTCTAAATTCGACTATAATCAGCAAGCTATGGAGCTCTTACATGTTTTTTAAAATGAAATAGGGCCAAGAGGTTCATATTGTGATAATGATATGGTGGACAGACTCACCAAACTTGCCAAAGAACTAACAAATTCCTCCAAAGATCCTATCTCCATCACTATTCAACATTGTTAGATTTTGTCTCCACAAACTTGTAAAATTTTGATCAAACACTCGCATTCTTAATGATTGGGGATGAGTCAGGTTAGAAAGAGTTTTTTATTGAGTATCTATAATGGGGGAAATGTTTTGATGATTGATCCGTCTCTGTTTAAATAAGAAAAAGAGCATTATTATTTTCATACTTTATATCAACACTCTTTTTTCCAAATGTGTTTGCACTGCCTTAGCTGCATGGAGATACAAGCTAAACATTATGAAGCACTCTAGTTTGGCCCTAAGACAAAGATAAGATCAAGTATCTTGGTTATTATTGGCTTATTATATTTTAAAATTGTATTGAGCACAACCTGAAGTGCTATTAATGCTAGATCCATGGCAGGGTCTAGCTGCAATTTTTTTATTCCACTCTATCCTACTATGCTCTCTAAGCCTTTTGAGAGTTGAGATATGGGCATTGTTAGCCCTATTAGACCTCTTTCCAAAGACCATAGGTTTATTCTTATTGCGACTGATTAACTTCTTGAAATGGACAAAAGCTATCTTTATTAGAGAAGTGATGGAAAATAATATGTTTGAGTAGTTTGGAGATCACATTGTTTAGTGCTTCGGTGTGTTGCATCTATCATTTGAGATAATGGCACATCCCTCAAGAGTATGAAATTTATTTGGTTTCCTTGCCTTCACTAGATCGACTGATGATACACCATTATTTACTACTCATGGAAAATGGCTTAAGAATGAAGTTCCTCTTCACTAACAATCAGGAATCGTATGACAAGTTGATAAAGGTGCTGTATGCTTACTTGACTAACTACCATAAGACAACATAGTTGACTCTCTGCATCTTCGCAATGCTGAAATTACTTTCCTGTAGAGGTATAGCTTCCCTAATTGTATGTAGCACTCATGAAGTCAATGCCGGGTGTAGGGTAGAAGAAATCTATATTTTGGATGAATTGCAGCTTTAGGTGTGTTAAAATCTTGAGCTTTAGCATGGTTACATGGCCCATGCTCACAATTGACTGCCTCAACCGAGGACCTTGAATTGGGAGATCTAGTCCTTGTCTTCTGTCATCTTGTTTTTGCTCACCACCATCAAGATGACAAGTTTGAGCCCATTGGAAAAGTCATCTTTATTATAAAACAATCTTCTGAAGGAGGGGCTTGCCACTTTGTTGATTCTATGGGTGCACGCTTGATTCCCCTAATCAATTGGTTATACTTGAAGAAATAAACCTCAACTCTTTGCATTCGAGCTTTTACAGAAAACTCTCCCTTTATTCCTCTTTCCATGTCAAACTTGCTGTGTTGTATATGAAATTTATAATTTAAAACGATCGACGACGAAGCGAATAAAATAACACGAGAAAATTCACACCAAAAGAACACACAGATTTACGTGGTTCGGGAAATTGACTACATCCACGGAGTTGCAGAAGATTTTACTAATTGAGGAAATTTACACCAGTTTGATCACAACGACAATTAAGGATCTCTCACTTGTTCTTTCTTTTTACACCAAGATTCACCCAAGAGCAAGAACACTAAAGAAGAAGAAAAATATACAAGAGAAAACATGTTTCTCTTCTGCCACAAGTCACCGAGAAGAACACCTTCTTCTTCCCTATCTTCTTCTTCCTTCTCCTGCTTCAGCGCAAAATGCTTTCTCTGCTCGTGACTTTTCTCAAACTAAAAGGAAAGCCGTGCGATACCTTTTATCGCCAACAGGAAGCGGGAACGGTTTCGCAATCGAGCAGGAGCGGGAGGAGTCGCGACCTTTCGCGACAAAGGAGTAACGGGCTCGTAGGAGTGGAAGAGGGTCGTACCGGGCTCCACTTCTAACAAAACTCAATCTGCATAATTGGCATTATTCTCATTATTCTTAATAACTTCATGTTTGAACTTGTAACAATTTGAACATATAACAACTCAATGATGACTTTTGAATCTCCAGTCTTCTCCTTTTCAAGTTTTGTGCACCGTACCTTTTAAACTCTAGTTTATAAGCGAGATTGTTCTTGTTCTTGCCCCTGGATCCTACTATCATTTAAAAGGATGCCCATCCTGATTCGGCCTAGCATAAATCGGCCATGCTAGCATTAGAGCTTTTTATTAGATGATTTTTTTTTTTTTATGCACTATGATGTGCTGCAGGCAAAGTCCATGAAATATGCTAGGTTCAAGGTTTTAAAAGAGAGGATATAGATTGTTTCCTCATTTCTTCCTTCCTTCTGGTGTATGTCCTTTTAACTTGATTTTTTGAGGGGTCTGAAAAAAAATGTATCATTCCTCAAAATCATTTCTTCATGGGACTACTAATCCTAGCAGTCGGTTGTTGTCGACGGGATCGCCACTCGGTGCAAGCGTCGGCGAGTGGGAGCATACCTTCTGCTTCTTCATCGCGAAGCAGCCGCGACTGGGAAGGTAACGACAGGATTGTAGCTCGCTGGGAAGGCAATAGACGGGACCGCAATTCTCTGGGAAGGCAACGGCGAGATCATGGCTCGCTGGGAAAGCAACAGAAGGGATCGCAGTTCTCTGGGAAGGTAACGATGCGATCGCTGCTCACTGGGAAGGAACAAAGGAGGTCGCGTGAGGGTTTTGACGCAAGAAGGTGTTGATTGCGGCTTGTGCACAGAGAGGAGCAAGTCGTTGCGGGGTAGGGAGGAGCGACTGTGGCGTGCAAGATAGGGCAGAGCGGAGGAAGAGGAAGCAGTGTGGCACTGCTTTGGAACATTGGCTAGGAGAGAGCGGTAGAGAGACGAAGGAAGAGGAAGATAGGTATTCTGAAGGTCTTTATGTGTTGAGATTCAATCGTTGCCTTCCTCACTATTCAAGACAAAGGCCGATGAATCGAGATTAGACTCGTGCGGCGCAGGAAAGAGACACAGACAAAGGAAAGGGCTTCGGTGTAGATCGTAGGGAGGAACGCGATGTGAGGCAGGGAGGAGCGGCGGGTGTTCACGAACAGAAGAGGCGTGAATAGTGCTTGCTTGAAAAGAGAATCTCGAGTCACTTTCCTGCGGTGACACAACAAGGGGGTTTTAAATAACTTTGTATGTCGTGACCCTGTCGTTGTTGCTAAACAAAAGAAGTAATGGTGAAAGAGAGAAATTTGGTTCTACATGCATTAGAGATTGAGGAAGGCTGAGGAATAGTTATATTGATTATAAAAGAGGAGAGTCGCATAAGTCTATATTCTGAGTTGAGTGGACTTCCAGGTACACGATTAGCTTTGGCTGCATTAAGTTCAGGTATGACAGATGCCCAAGGTTTACCCGCAGGTGCTACAACTGTGGAGAAGTCAGACACTTGAGCATGACTTGTCCAAAGCCACCCAAGGAGAGAGAGAAGGGTGGACATGAATAATAAAGAGGCGATCGTAATCGTGGGGGCCCAAGGGTGTAAGAGGAGGTTACTGGGAAAATTTGATTGTAGCAAAGAATAAGAAAAAACTAAGGGTAGTTTTTACCGAAGAGTATCACAAGTTACTGAAGATGTTGAAGAGAAAACAAGAAGCGACAGGTAATGTGACTGAGGATGCATCCACTTTATTGCTATCCAAGGGAAACACTGCTAGTTATGTTCACTTAATCAAAGGTACTCGTGATACTCATGCTCTCGTCTCTATATCCATCACAAGATCATCATAATGGATAGTAGGTTCTAGTGCATCTCGATATGTGACAGGTGCCTCTAATGAATTCTCTTTTTATACTCACCTAACAGTTTCATAGAACATTCAGACTGCTGATAGTTCAACACAACCTGTGGTTGGTAAAGGAACAATGAGATGTACCAATTTTATGACATTTTCTAATATTTTGCATGCTCTTTCATTTCTAATAAACTCCTTTTTATCCATTCGTGTCATTATACTCCAACTAAAATATATTACTTCGTTTGACATTTCAAAAGTGATCTTTCAAGAGAAGGGGATTGGCTGCAGACTTGGGGTTGACGCGTGAAATAGTGGACTCTGGTATTTGGATAGAGAGAGGATGGACTCGACCTTGGCATCTATGGTTGAGAATGTTGGGGTAGGAGGATCTGAGAACAGCGTGGAGGATATTTTGTTGCTAGATCATATCGCATGTGCATTCTTCGTTTAGTCTATTGAGTCGTTTGTATCCATCCTTGTATGAAAAAACAAATAAAAAAAAGTTGTGTGATGCTTGTGAGTTTAGTAAGCATACCAGGAGCTCTTTTGTTAGTATTAGTAAAAATAGTTATTATGTTTTTGATTTGGTGCACTCAGATGTATGTGATCCTTGTTCTACAACTTTTATTAATAGTTACAGATATTTTGTGACTTTCATTGATTATTTTTCTCATGTTACTTGATTATATCTGATGAGAAACAATTGTTGTTTGCCTGCTTTAATGACTTTCACACGCGATCTAAACTTAATACGTCGCAATAGTGAGGGTATTGAGGTATGATAATGAAATAAAATATATCATCATGGCGTTTAGGGAAGGCTTGTCAGCCCAATGGATGTAACATCAAACCATATGTTCATACATACTGACACAAAACAGAGACGCGGAGAAAAAGAATAGGAGAAGAAGAATAGACACTTTCTAGAGGTAGTTCGAAACATGATGATCATGATGAATATCTCAAAACTCTTAATAGGGGCAAACAATTTTGACAATGACTCAATTGATCAGCAGAATGACCGTGAGAGTTTTGGATTGGGAGAGTTCTTGTCAGATGTTGAAAGGAGACAATAGTTGAATCCTCCCATTGAAGGTTTGTGTTTGTATATATTTTGTGAAAGACAACAAAACATTGGTGGGGAAATTAGATTATAGAGCTGTGAAGTGTGTTTTCGTGGGTTATTCTGCTACCTATAAGAGGTATGTTTTGTTAGAGTCTGATAGAGAAGAGACTGTTTATGAGCATGGTTATGTCCTTTAAAGAAGTTGAACCTTACTAAACCCTGAAAATGACCTCACATTTTGGTGATTCATTAGATAATGAAGGTATGAGGCTTGAGGGGGAGAGTAGTGATAGTCAAAGATTGGTGCATGTGGGAACCATGCCTTCTCCCGTTTTGCGGGAAGGATCAACCGAGGAAGAGCCGAAAAAGGAGAAAAATGAACCTGAAGGTGGAGAGATTCAAACTCAAAGGGAGCTGGGAGTGTATACAAGGATGAGGAGGCAGAATTAGGGAATAGTGTCTACCATGCCACTCATGTCATCAAGTCCCTTGTCCCAATCTACCCTGACTCTTGAGAAAACTACACCTTCCACTTCAGAATCTAATTACCTAGGTGACATGATTACTCTCCCTTCTCCTCCCACTCTCATGGCTTTAAGGAGGATCTCTCCCAGCAATACAGGTCGTTCTCCTGATGTTTTTTCTCTTGTTTGTTTTGGTTTCTCACATGACATTCTTTAGTTTGTCTCATACTCTAACATATTATCTGTACACAGAGCATTCATTGCATCCTTAGACACTATCTTTATACCCCAAGTGTTATCAGGTAACTAAGAAAAACCTAAAGGGGAAGGTTGTCATGTTGGAGAAACTTGTTGCTCTCGATAAGAACCGGACGCAGGAGATGGTACCATCATCAATGGGGAAAAGAGCAGTTAGGTGCAAGTGGATTTTCACAATAAAATAAAATCCAGAAAGAAAGTGGAGTGTTAGGCATGGTTAGTGGCGAAGGGTACAGTAAGATATATGACATTAACTATGACGAGTTTTTTGCATTTGTAGTGAAGATGAGCACAGTGAAACCACTGGTTTCTCTGATTCCAACTTGATGTGAAGAATACTTTTCTTCATGGCGAGTTACTGGAGAAGGTGTATATGGACATACCATCAGGATTTTGCCTAGGTCAGACAATGGGCAAGGTGTGCGGGCTCAGAAAATTGATTTGTCTTGAAGCAGTTTCCTTGAGTCTGGTTTCACAAGTTTAAAAAACTATGGTGGACATGAAATATCAGCAGATCAATGTTGACCATACGTTGTTCTTTTATCAAAATGATGGTCACATTACCATGCATGTTGTGTATGTTGATGACATAATTATTTGTGGTAATTATGAAATAGAGGTTGCGCAACTAAAGGTTGGATTGGACAAAGAATTTGAGATGAAGGACATTGGACAACTCAGATACTTTCTTGGGATTGAGGTGACTTATGAACCAGAGAGGATGACATTATCTCAGAGAAATTATGTACTAGATCTTCTCACAAAAATATGCATGCTGGGATGCAAGCTTTCAGTCTCTCCAATTGATCAGAAGATTAAGCTGAGTGCAGAGGCGAAAGAGCCAGTTGATTGTGAGAGATATTAGAGATTGGTAGGTCATCTGATCTATTTGAGTCACATGTCTCCCCACATCTCATTTTCAGTGAGTGCGGTGAGCTGCTATATCGATGATCCAATTGTCATATGAACGCAATGTATCAGATTTTGAGGTATCTGAAGAGTGCACCAGGGAAGGGGTTGATCTTCAGGAGGAATGTTCATGTAGACATTGAAGGCTATTGTGATGTTGACTGAGCGAGTTGTGCAGATGATTCAGGATACTGCATATTCTAGGGGGCAACTTGGTCTCTTGGAAGAGCAAGAAACAATTTGTAGTAGCGAGGTCAACAAAAGAGACTTTGTTTACTAGAAGATGGCCATTACTGCTATGTATATTTTGTATGAAGATAGTTTCCTTTTACTGTTTCTTTTAGACATTGATATAATGTTCGATACTGGCTTGAGATGTTATTTTTGGATGTTATTGTTTCTGGGTGCTTTAAATTTTATTGCACTTTGTGGCTTAGTGACTCTTTTATATGTAATTGAAGCTAAAAAAAAATGTGGATAGTTAGATGTTCGTACTGTCCGACCGTTGTTCATGCCTTAGTTAATTTTAAGCACCTGGCCTAATCGTGATAAATCGTGATAGGGATGGTAAGATCTTGATGCACCTTTAATCATTTTTCTTATGTAAGTACAATCGTTCCAATTTTACTCGAACTCCTAAAAGAAAAGACTCTAAATTCCTTGTGATTACATTGATACCCCAATCATTTTGCCATTTTACCTATTGCGGTCAATTTACCTATTGCGGGCACCTCTTATGTAAGGTTGCTAGTTTAATCTCTTTTGCCGTATCAGGAATCCAAGCCAAATCTCCTTAAGAAAAACTATTCTCAGGTGTCACATGGAAAATAATTAATCACGATGCTTGTGCTTATGATAAACCATGATCCCTTGGTATTAAGTAAATTTGTCATGTACTTTATACCAATCTAAGGAAATCTCTAGGATATATTCCAATATGCCTTCCATTAAGTATCATACTGAGTTTGATTTCTATCCCTTTGGTCAGTACCCTTCTTCTAGTGCGAGGCTCTTTTGAAGCCCTCACCCGCCATGCAAAACTGTGAGGCTCTTTTGATTCCATATTAGTGGTTGCCAGTATGCTTTATAAAATGATAAATTCATTACATATTTTAATACTTGCTGATGCCTCTCTTGTGGCTATATTATTCTCTAAAGAAAACGTTTACCTGTATGATCTCCTTGCTTCCATTGTATTCAAAAGGCATATAAGATTTGTCAGTTATTTATGATTACCATTATGAAAATTTTTTAGGACAATTAAAGTTTTTATCCATCTATCACCCTATACAGATGGATAATTGAAAAGTTTTAAATAGCAGTCTAAGAAATTTTCTAAGTTAAAGTTTTTGGCAGTAATTTAAGAAATTGAGAATTATTATTAAGTACGATTGAATTTGCCTACAACTTTCTCGCCACCACCAGACAATCACATATTGAAGTGATGATAAATCACAACCTAAGAATGTTATAAATCTCAGAATTACATGCACATTTTGATTTTGTTGCAGCATTTGTTGAGCATATTATCAAGTCGTTTTTTTATATTAAAGCCCAAATTGATTTGAGAAACGGGAAATATAAATTTATATCACTTGCTCATAGAAAATTATAGCAACATAATGAAGGTTTTTATGCGTTAATTTGCATTCACCCGAACTCTTCTAGCATATTTCCCTTAAGATACCAATCTCGAATCTCAGCCTCATATGAAATACTTGGATAGTTTTAGACCAAATGTGATTATTATTGATTTGTTTGCCGGCATGAGTATTAATCTGACTTTCAACATTGAGAATCTAATACCATAGGTGACATTTTCGAGCCTCCAAATTTGACAGCAAGTCTACAAATGGTTCTCATACATCCCTCCAACAACACCAGCTCTATTTTTTCCACCAGCCCTTGTCCCTCGTCTTAGTTGTTGAGCAACTTCGTTTGAATGAAATTATATCGGGTCCTTTGGGTGGTTAACATTGTTTTCAATCATTGTATTTGCTTGTAGTCTTAGTATCCATCTACTAAAAAAGTAACCACTAGCTCTAGTTTGCGACATTAAATGAGTATTGAATAAAATATTACATTGATATTTCTTCTCTCTCTCTCTCTCTCCTCGTGTTCTCTCTCAAATCTCTTTTCTCTCATATCTAGTACTATTGAGCTGCTGATAATTGTTGATTGAAATGATAACTGGGATGTACTCTTTCGTCATAGAAATTATGTTTTACAGGTTGTTTATTATTCCCTTTTTATTCTTTTCGTTATTGCAGCCATGTACTTTTAATGACCTAAAACATGCCATATTTGTTTTGCATGCTTGACCTTATATTAAATCTTAAATGTTATATTGTAGACTTTGTAATCTACCTTGGGGATGTCATTACTGCAAATAACCTCCCAACTCCAAATGCAAGTTTGTATTGGGCGCAAGCCATTTCTCCAACTAGAAACAGAGGGATCCCTTGGGCAACATTATTTGGTAATCACGATGACGCATTTTTTGAGTGGCCGTTGGATTGGTTTTCAATGGTTGGGATTCCAGGGGTTAATTTTCCAACTGAGACCTGGTCTGCAGGTAGAATTTATATTCAAAAGGTCAATTAATTTTTGGGGCATTTACATACATACCACTCATTTCCTATGTATTTACATATATAACTACTAGAACTTAATTTTACATTTATACCAAATATTTCATATCACATCAAAAATACAACTATTATAACTTTTAAAAGGTGAAATACACATTTTAATACATAGTTATGGTGGCATATATAAAAATAGAAGTTTAGATGCTAGATATGTAAAAACATATCTATTGAATAGTATGTTTGTAATTCTTTCTGTAACTTGTTATGCTATTCTGAGATTCATAATTACATTCCAAGGAAAGTTAAATGTATCCTTCAGCAATTCTTAAGTCATCTTTTTGAAGTGCCCATTTATCTAAATTCTTTTGTCAACTGCTTCAATTTTTTTCAGGATTTTTGGTTCACACAAGTATTGCACATTTCAACTATAGCTTCTTGTAATTCACAGCATTTGAACAGTGAATATCATGTTTCTGTTTCTTCTTTCCCTGTTATGTCTCAGCATTATATGCTTGTTAAGCATTTTAAAATAGGGGCATTTACATACATACCACCTAATTCCTATGCATTTACGTATCTGACACCTAAACTTTACGTTTTTACATTGACACAGCCAAATCTTTCATATCAAATCAAACTATCACAATTTTAAGTTCTAAAAAGTGAAATACATCTTGTCATGCATAGATAAGGTGGTATGTATGTAAAGATTGGAGTTTTGGTGTTAGACATGTTAATACATAAGAGTTGAGTGATATGCATGTAAATCATCCTTTAAAATATTAACAGTATGTGCTTTAGAGATATTTTGCTGAAGCGTATCTATTTTCTTAAGAATCTAGAGAAATCTGAATACTTATGAAACAGGAGAGAAGGATTGCAGTTTCAGAGGAACTACTCGAATCGACTTAATGAAAATGGAGATATTAAAAAATCCATTATCTCATTCACAAATTGGTCCAACAGAACTTTCACCTTCTGTATCCAATTTTATTTTGCAAATTTCTTCATCCACAAACCCAAAATCACCATCTGTTTTCTTATATTTCTTTGATTCCGGCGGCGGCTCCTATCCTGAAGTAATATCATATGCTCAGGTTAAATGGTTTCAGGAACAATCACAAACTATCAATCCTGATTCACGGTAGGCAATAAAAGGAGAGATTTTAATTCATACTCACAGTACAATTCTTGTGTATTTACGTATTTCATTCCTAAACTTCCATATTTACACACATGGCAGCATTAAATTTTTTAATATTTCATAAAAAATAGCACTATTATCACTTTTCTAAAAGTGAAACTCACATTTTCATGCATAAGTTTAAACCTCTAATGTGCTATGTATGTAAATATGGAAGTTTGTGTGAGATGTAAATACATAAGAATTGTGTGCTATGTATGTAAATTTTCTTTTATTTTCTTTTATAAATTTTATATCTTTGTAAATGAAGCTCATGTTGTCTTTCTTAGGGTCCCTGAGTTAATATTTTGGCATATTCCAAGTCAAGCATACAAGAAGGTGGCTCCTAGTCCCAAGGCCTCGATAAAACGGCCGTGTGTTGGATCTATTAACATGGAAGAAATTGCTTCCCAAGAAGCTGAATGGGGAATTATGGATGCTCTATCGAACAGGTCGTCGGTAAAGGTGAGGAAAATTTATGGAACCATTCCCTTTTTTATAACAATATCAAAATTATATGCAATTTAGGCATTTGCAATTTGGTACAAGGGTTGATGACATGGTGCATTTGTATTTTGTTTTATTCCAACATTCACAGAGTTAGTACTGGAGCACTTTATTATCAAGTTTTTGTAGGGTCATTTACATACATACCATGCAATTCCTATTTATTTACATATCAAACATCTAAATTTTATTTTTTACTTTTCTAACTCCCAAGTCTTGCATATCACATAAAAATATCACTATTATAACTTGTAAAATGGGTAAAAAAAAACCTTTTCATACACAGGTAAGGTGGCATATATATGTAAAAAATGAACTTTAGGTGTTAAATATGTAAATGCATAGGTATCTTTCGACACAGTTTGGGGCTTAAGGCGAAATAAAACTCTACTATCATAAATATCAGACCACAAATCTTTTTGTGCTATAAAACTTAATTAACTATGCCATCTTTTAATTTATTGACTTCCATAAAAACCATTGCTTTTTGCACATTTTACTTGATAAGGCTTTCTTTAAGCAAATAATTGCCGCTAGGATTGCACTTTCTATTAATAAAACAGGGTAGAGTTGTAAAACGTTTAAACACACATCTCATGAATTCCCTCCTCTCAAAAGCAGAATTTACATGGGCCTAGTGATTCTTCTACCAAAGCTTCTAGTTGTAGTCCTGTAAGGAACAGNTTTATTTACATATCTAACATCTAAATTTTATTTTTTACTTTTCTACCTCCCAAGTCTTTCATATCACATAAAAATATCACTATTATAACTTTTAAAATGGGTAAAAAAAAACCTTTTCATACATAGGTAAGATGGCATATATATATATATATGTAAAAATTGAACTTTAGGTGTTAAATATGTAAATACATAGGTATCTTTCGACACAGTTTGGGGCTTAAGGCGAAATAAAACTCTACTATCATAAATATCAGACCACAAAACCTTTTGTGCTATAAAACTTAATTAACTATGCCGTCTTTTAATTTATTGACTTCCATAAAAACCATTGCTTTTTGCACATTTGAGTTGAGAAGGCTTTCTTTAAGCAAATAATTGCCGCTAGGATTGCATTTTCTATTAATAAAACAGGGTAGAGTTATAAAACGTTTAAACACACATCTCATGCCTGGGCCTACTGATTCTTTTACCAAAGCTTCTAGTTGTAGTCCTGTAAGGAACACAATGTTAGGTAGATTTATTTTACAAACTTCTCAAGCAGGACCCATCCCTAGCTTTCTATATTGGGGCATTTGCATACATACCACCCAATTCCGAAGTATTTACATAACTAAAACACCTAAACTTTAATTTTTACATTCATACCATCCAAATCTTTCGTATCACACAAAAAATACCACTATTTTAACTTCTAAAAATTGAAATACGCGTTTTCATGCATAGATAAGGTGATATGTATTTAAAAATTGAAGTTTAGTTGTTAGATTTGGAATTACATAAAAATTAAGTGGCGTGTATGTAAATTTTCCTTCTTTATTAAAGGCCACTATTTTTTTTTAGGCNCCTTCTTTATTAAATGCCACTATGATTTTTTAGGCCTGGCATCTTTAAACCAGGTAATCTACTTTAATCTCAAATAAATAAATAAATAAATAAATCATGATATTCATATCAAAATTTTCCATCAGGATTGATTTCAAAATTTTGTTCGCAAAATCATGCTAGTGAAATCTCCCTTGATTGTAGACAATTATCAACTTTGTGCAAAATTGCAAATGAATCGTACTCATTATGATTATTTGCTTTTGGTCTCTATAGATTCATCCAAACCATGTGCAAGTGTCATGAAAAGTTTAAGCCTTGTGAAGTCCTTTGTCCTCTATATCTGCGATGCATGACATCATGCTATCTTATTATGTATCGCATATATTATTTTTTATTATTATCAGACACACATATATATAATATATTTTGGCAGCTACACTGCCTTCCTGTACTTGTAAAAGGAGAAAACTATAGGTTTGCTGAAGTCATCTTGTGAAGCATCAAACAATCCTTTGATGACTAACATCCAAAAAAACATTATTATGTTACCTGCTCTTCCAGCGTGCATAGGGCTGTCAAAAAAGACCAGATGTTTGTAAAACTTAGCTCATATTTGCTGATTCTTTAAGGATCAGTTTGAGATCAATTTTGTCTTTTTTTTTTTGTTTTTACTTTTGTTTTAAATTATATATTTTTTGATGTACTTTTTCGTATTTTTTATTTTAAATTTTTAAAATTTAGTCAATTTATTTTAAAAGACACTCGAAATTTAATTATTTTGAGTGTTCATAAAAAAATGTTAATTTGTTTTTTACTTGACAAACAAGTAAAAGAAATAACAAAACATAAAAGTGATGCTAACCGGCTCCTCAATGAACAGGCCTTAATTTGTAAAAGCTTTTAAGCTCATTAACCAGATGAGCTGAAAAACAAGTTAAGATATATATGAATATATATAGCATAGATTCATTTTTATTCATATTTCATACTTATAAAAACTAGTGGTGAAAGGGTTGGTGTTGCTCCAGTGACATACAAGATTAGAGAGAGTCGTATTAGATGGTTTGGTTATGCTGAGCATCAATCATCTGATGATCCAACTAGGAGAGCATATATTTTAGATTTGATTTATCCGAAGAAAGACAGAGGTAGACCTAAATGAAAATATGTCACTCAAAGAGTACACAATGGAGAAAAAGGATTCATGTAGCCGTCCCTACTTAGTGGGATGAAGGCTTGAATTTTTTTCATCAAAATGCATCTTTATAACAAAAAATTATGATAATGTTGAGTGTCTATGCCTTGATATACATTATACACAGGCAGTGTTTGTCGGGCACAATCATGGGCTGGATTGGTGCTGTCCCTATGAGCAACTCTGGCTCTGCTTTGCTCGTCACAGCGGGTATGGTGGCTATGGAACATGGCCGCGTGGTTCCAGAATTCTTGAGATCAATGAAGAACCATTCTCCCTTCAGTCTTGGATTAGAATGGAAGATGGCACTAATCACAGCTATGTTCAACTCAGTTACTGAGTTGCTTCTTCTCTTGCAACATTCGAATCCGATATATTGGAGTTCTTCATTTTATTTTCAATCAATGCGCTACGGTGTTTTGAGGAGAGCGGAGTACTTCAGGTACGGCAGTATTTGTCTCTCGTTTGAGAGTGAAGATGACATCAGTTCTAAGTTCTATTTTGCATCTTGGGACTCATTTTATTTTAGGAAATTTTACATGTATACCTATACATATATGCATGAAAATGTATTTTTCAATTTTTAAAAGTTGAAATGATAGTGTTGTTGATGTGGTATGAAAGATTTGGATTGTATGGATGTAAAAAAACTAAAGTTTAGAGGTTTGATGTGTGAATTTATAGGAATTGGATGGTATGTATGGATGATACTTGTGTGAAAGAAAATGTTGATGTGGGGCGAAGGAACGTTATGTTAGAATTTGCACTTTTTTCTTGGGGAATGTTGAAGGTAATTCATATTTTCTTTAAATAAAGGGTAGGTGGTTGGAATATTTTATAGCATTTTAATAAAATTTTGGGGCATGTACATGCATTGCTCACAATTATGTTGTATTTATGAATCTCACACCTAAACTTTCATATATTTTTGTATATATTAGATTGGTCATATGTTATGATATGAACTCCAACCAATTTCATGTGCTTATATATGTATTAGATTGGTCAGATGCTATGATACGAGTCTCTAGTCAATCTCATGTGCCTAATCACTCGAGTGATCCACACACCAGCAGGAACAGATCCCTGACCTCAAATTACTTAGAACTNGGACGTCAAATCTGATCGAGTAATATCGAACGTGCTTGATAATGAAACACCAGGTGATGAGAATTTCTTCTGTAAATGTCTAGTTATGTATTCGGTTACTGAACACGAGGAAAACTAGTAACTTATTAGCTAATATACTTGGTGTGAGATTGATGATTTGTAGAGTCTGTTATTGAATTTGCTATAAGTTAGTAAACTAGCTTCGCTGTTATATCTCTTCATATATATCCTTTAGCGGATCACTGAACATTGATTGAGATTAAGTCAGTCTCCCAACTTCTAAAATACTTTCATTTGGGCTAAAAGCCGAGCAACTTTTGTTTATGTTTGTTGCATGCTAGAAAGATGAGTCGATGTATGAAGATATTTTGATTGTCTTAGTTTGGAGAGACATTACCCACTCAATCAAAGAAGTAAAGCGATCAAATAAGTATTTTTAGGTTGAAAACATGGAAAAGAGGAAACATATGGGGATCTGCCTTATTGAAAAAACTTCTAAAAGTACTATGTATGAGTAGCGATAAATCATAATTTGATGAACTCAGGTAAGGTGTTATTATAATACAAGTGAAACTGTGATGTTGCTAGTGTTATCAGTATTATTGGTGCAATGAGGTTAGAGTTGAAGGCAATGCCCCTCTGAGAGATGAAGATGATATGGCTTTAATATGATGGGAGAGGTGACGCTAGAAGGTCAGAGAGGCCACTAGAGGCAACCAAATTGATCATCCCTTGTTGGTGGAGATAGATAACTTGAAGGCAACATTAGAGTTACTTTTGAAGGATATGTATGCACTGAAGATAACTAGATTGTTCCTTCTTGAGAGTTAGATATAGTATGACCTTAAGGTGACAATAAAGCGGCAAGGGAAGGCCTTGGAGGCCATTGGAGGTGGTTAAGATCATTCATTTCTTAGAGTTGGAGCCCCCATATTACCATTAGTTTTATTATCACAAATTCTCTTCTTATTGTCTGCATCTCAAATGAGGTTGAAGATCCAAAAAATGACAACGAGGATAGGCCACCATGAATTCATTGAGGATTTTCAATCCATCATTGATGGCTCCACGAAATAAATTTAGGTTCGGATGTTGATCCTCAACATTCTTTTGTTAGATTTCTAAGATAGATACACAAATGTTGGTGGAACTCTTGCATGAATTTTGTTATTATATTTTTATTGGAATATCGTAAAGTGCCAGATTTTGCTCCGTAGGCAGTAGTTTATAGACTTACCGTTAGACTTGTGGCAATCCTTTTTAGGAAGCTCCACTCCCTCTCAGAATGAATTTAGGGATTGAATAACATGTGATTGATAACCAAAACAAAGAAGTTGCTTGAAATTTAAGAAGATAAATATAGTTTGGCTAGCCAACGTCATTCCAGCCTGAAAGTAGAATGAATATATTTGTGTATGCATTGACTTGCATGATTTGAACAAAACTTCCTCAATGACAATTTTCCTCCTCTATTTTTCTACTCATAGTTAACATTGTATCATTATTTATCGCATTTTTCTTTATGGAATGTTCATTCAAATATAATTAAATTAATATTAGCCTTGAACATGTGCTGTTCAGATCACTCTATACTCTCAAGTCATTTACTGCTACAAGGTAATGCTCTTGGAATTTAAGATCCACCCATCAAAATGTTATAACGCGCACCTTCAGTTACATCAAGTATCAATAGATTGATTATTACTTAGATGACATAATCGTCAAGTGTAGAGTCTAGAAGGACCATCTTAAAGAT
>JXCR01104229.1:17169-33426 GCA_002079205.1 Phalaenopsis hybrid cultivar | reverse complement strand
GCTCTCGATAAGAACGGGACGCAGGAGATAGTACCATTATCAACGGGGAAAAGAGCAGTTAGGTGCAAGTGGATTTTCACAATAAAACAAAATCCAGAAAGAAAGTGGAGTGTTAGGCACAGTTAGTGGCGAAGGGTAAAGCCAAATATATGACATTAACTATGACGAGCTTTTTGCACCTGCAGTGAAGATGAGCAAAGTGAGACCACTGGTTTCTCTGATTCCAACTTGATGTGAAGAATACTTTTCTTCACGGCGAGTTACTGGAGAAGGTGTTTATGGACATACCATCAGGATTCTGCATAGGTCAGACAGTGGGCAAGGTGTGCGGGCTCAGAAAATTGATTTATGGCTTGAAGCAGTTTCCTTGAGTCTGGTTTGACAAGTTTAAATAAACTATGGTGGGCATGAAATATCAGCAGATCAATGTCGACCATACGGTGTTCCTTTATCAAAATCGTGGTCACATTACTATGCATGTTGTGTATGTTGATGACACAATTATCTCTGGTAATGATGAAATAGAGGCTACGCAACTAAAGGTTGGATTGGGCAAAAAATTTGAGATGAAGGACATTGGACAACTCAGATACTATATTGGGATTGAGGTGGCTTATGAACCATAAGGGATGACATTATCTCAGAGAAATTATGTACTAGATCTTCTCACAAAAATATGCATGCTGGGATGCAAGCTTGCAGTCTCTCCAATTGATCAGAAGATTAAGCTGAGTGCAGAGGCGAAAGAGTCAGTTGATCGTGAGAGATACCAGAGATTGGTGGGTCATCTGATCTATCTGAGTCACATGTGTCAGGACATCTCATTTGCAGTGAGTGCATTGAGCTGCTATATGCATGATCCAAGGGTCATATGAACGCAGTGTATCAGATTTTGAGGTACTTGAAGAGTGCACCAGGGAAGGGGTTGATCTTCAAGAAGAATGGTTATGTAGACATTGAAGGCTATTGTGATGTTGACTGAGCGAGTTGTGCAGATGACAGAAGATCCACCTCAGGATACTGCATATTCTAGGGGANGCGGTTGCGGTGGCGGTCGCCACCGCTGCGGCGGCCGAGGCCGCTCTCGCCGCCGCTCAGGCCGCCGCCCAGGTCGTTCGGCTCACCGGACATACTCTGTCTTATCAGAAGACACAAGAAGTTGCTGCAATTAAGATACAGATCGCATTTCGGGGTTATCTTGTAAGTTCCCTTAACATACATACATGCCACTCATCAATTCTTATGTATTTATATATCTAACAACTAATTTTCCCTTTTTTTTACATATTTACCAGCTTATTTATGCATGTAAATATGTATTAAGATTAGGCAATATAAATATAAAAATTGAAGTTTTGGGGGTGTGTGAAAATGCCTTTTTTTAAAAGTTTGTATGATATATATAATTACATAGGAATTGAGTGGTAAATATGTAAATTTTTCTTATTATTATCATTTACAAACATACCACACAATTCTGATGTATTTACATATCCCACATCTAATTTTGATATTTCCTTACTTAAAACCTGAATCTTTAACATCACATCAGAACTATCACTACTATCAGTTTTATAAACATCAAAATTTACATGTTAAAGATATAAATAAATACATGAGAATTGTGCGGTACAAATGTAAATACTCAAATCTTATGCAAATTTACTCAAATTGTGTAAAAAAATTCAGGCGAGGAGAGCATTGAGAGCTCTGAAAGGTCTGGTTAAGCTTCAAGCTCTGATCCGAGGACAAGCTGTGAGGCGCCAAACAAATATAACTCTGAAAGGTCTCAAATCCCTCATGAAGATTCAATCACAAGCTCGCACAAATCGAATAAAAACAGCCGCCAATCATCATTCAAATGATGCAAATGATGTTTTGCATCTGAAAATTCTGAAAGATGGAGAAACAGATCATAGAGAAGCTCAAGTAGTGAGATTCTAATCTTCTCTCATAATTCTATTTATGCTGGATGATTTACATAAATACCGCTTGAATTCTATATATTTACATATCAAGCAAATCAATGTTATCCATGACATATTATATATCATGAGAATGTGATAATGTTCTGTTGATGTTTGGAGAGAAGTTTCTCTTTTTGCAGTTTTTCACTGTAAGCAAAAGCTGTTTGTTAAGTCTGCTTCAAATCATGCTGAATTACATACCACAAACTCTTTATGTATTTACATATCTGACACCAAAGTTTCAATTTTTACATGCATACCAACTTACCTATGCATGAAAAAGATGTAATTTACTTTTTGAGAAGTTAAAATGTTGATATATGATGTGATATGAGAAGTTTGAGTGGTGTAAATGTCAAAAAGTAAGGTTTAGGTATTAGATATGTAAATACATAGGAATTGGGTGGTATCGATGTAAATGCTCATACATACCAAAAATTTTTTATGTATTTACATTCACACCTAAACATTCATATTTACATGAATACCATCAAACTTTTAACATAACATAAAAAATACCTGCCTCTAAAAGAATGCATCTTTTCATGCATAATTTTAAGACACCAAGGTGTTATAAGTGTAAATATCGAAGTTTGGGTGTTAGATATGTAAATGCATAAGAATTGTGTGGGTATGTATGCAAATTTTCCTTTTACATATTCTTCTCACAAATATTACAATCCATATCTTCAGCACAGTGACAGAGTGTGGAATGGCAGCATCTTGTCAAAGGAAGAAATCATTTCATTACTCAGAAGGCGTCAAGAAGCCGCCTTTAAGCGAGAGAGAGCAATGGATTATGCGTCCACTCATCAAGTAGGCAACTTTTCATCAAATTTGCATAATTTAATGCAATATTTACATACATATCACTCAATTCTTATGTATTTACATATCTAACGCCTAAACTTCAATTTTTACATATATGCCACCTTACCTTATGCATAACAAGGTCTGTCACACTTTTTAGAAGTTAACATGGTGATATTATTGATGTTATGTGAATGATTTGGGTGGTGGAAATGTAAAACATAAAATTTAGGTGTTTGATATGTATGAAAATATGTATTTCACTTTTTAGAGGTTAACATGTTGGCATTTTTGATGTGTTACCAAAGGATTTGGGTGATAACAATGTTAAAAATAATAATAAAAACTTACATACATACTTCTTAATTATTTTGTATTTACATATTTGACACCTAAACTTCAATTTTTATATACATGCCACCTTCACTATGCATCAAAAAGACTTATTTCACTTTTAAAAATTTAAACAATGATACTTTTGATCTTACATGAAAAGCTTAGATCTGGTAGAAATGTAAAAAATCAAATTCAGGTGTTAGATATGCATGAAAAGATGCATATCTAACGTAAAAATATAAAAAAATAATAAGAGAAATTCTTTTATATTTACTTATCTAACTCATAAACTTAAATTTTTACATACATGCCGCCTTCACTATGCATGAAAGATGCATATTTCACATTTTAGAAGATAAAAGTCACCATTTTTTTGATATGATATGAAAGATTGCAGTGATTTAAAATGTAATAATTGAAGTATGAGTGTTAAAACATGTAAATACAGAAGAATTGGGTTACACATATGTAAATGTCCCATAAAAAAATTGAATTTTTACATACTCATGAAAATGTGCATAACATGATTGTCTTTTTGATGTCATATGAAACATTTGGTTGGTAGAAATGTAACAACTGAAAATTTCCACCATTCAGGAGAGAAGACATTCTGCAAATCCAACAACACCAATCTCAGTATCAGATCACGAATCAAACACTAAAAATCTTCACACAAACTGGAGCCGACTGGACTCACTATCTCAAGATAAAGACATCCATGAAATCTCGCCTCCACAATGCCACGATCAAACTGCTCAAAACCAGCACCTTTATGCTTCAGACTCCCCCGCCTTCTTAAACTCCAGAGCTGAAGAGTTCGAGCTGATGTATCAGGGGAGGAGGAGATCTTTCAACCGGCAGGAACGAGCGGAACGAGCTCGATGGAAGGACGATGATTTCTTCTCAAGCTCTCCATACTTTCCAGGCTACATGGCATCCACAGCTTCAACAATGGCAAAGTTCAGATCAGCGAGCACGCCGAAACAGAGACAGGGGAGAAAGGATTCGCCGGAAAAGCTTCTTTCGTCGCCGCCGAAGAAGGTTCAGTTGAATTTTCAGAGATCGCAGAGGGTGAGAGGAGGCGGCGCCGGCGCTGCGAAACACTTCAGTATTGATTCTGAGAGGTCATTGGTGAGCTGGGGGAAATGTAGTCCTTTTAGGTGAGGATGAATGTTGTTGTTGCTGCAACAAAATGAGTGTTTGTTTGCTTGGTGAGTTGCATCCATGGCTTATGGTTCTGTGTTCATGCAGACTGGTATTGCTTTCTCTCAGAGAGCTGGATAACTTAAATGGTATGAAATCAGGTTTTTTTATGATTTAAAACCTTGCTACTGTGATCGCTCCTTCTCCCCACACAAAATCGAAGTCTTGTTTTCCGTCTTCCTCGCCCGCCCAAGGCCGATCGTTCCTCCCTGTTGCACCGCCCCACACCGAAATGCCTCCACTCGCCCGATTTCCTTCTGCGTGCCGAGAGAATCGTCATCGGTCTCTGCCCCAATCGCGGCTTCTTTTCTCCCTATTGGATAGAGTGGCCAACCATTGGCTTGGAGCTTGTTTTAGGGCATGGTTTGGATGATTGGGATCGATATAGCCTTGTGGTTGTGGTTGGGACATGTAGATGGTTTCATTGAGGTGACTGTAGAGGAATGAGTTGGAAATGTGCAATTGAAGAATGGGTCATTGGTGATCGAGTGATACAGTGAGAAGGGCTGAATGTGTCGGTATAGTCAAGACCATGTTGTTGTTTGTAGGATTGAGCTACTAAGTGGGCTTTTTAGCGAGAGATGGATTCATCGGAGTTTAGTTTGATACGTTATATGTCCATTTGGACCCAAGGAGGTTGGCTCTGATATGACTTGATGGGTAAGATTTAATATTTGGCGTGGTTTAAGGTGACTCGTTTGAAGACGGGTGTGCATGTGGTTGTGAGATTGTGGTGGGGGTGGTGGGATGGTTTGTTCGGTTACTTGTGGTGGAAGGGATTGTTCGGGTGGTATTGAGGGAGGAGGGGAATGATGAGTAATGGGAGTTGGTGGTTTAGGTGGAGCTGATGGAGTCGTGATTAGTGTGAGAGATAGTATGGTGAAAGTTGTTTTGGGAATTGAAGATGTTGGTGTGAGAAGTAAATGAGGGTGTAATATGGAGAGATTGTTCGGGTGGTATTGAGGGAGGAGGGGAATGATGAGTACTGGGAGTTGGTGGTTTAGGTGGAGCTGATGGAGTCGTGATTAGTGTGGGAGATATTATGGTGAAAGTTGTTTTGAGAATTGAAGATGTTGGTGTGAGAAATAAATGAGGGTGTAATATGGAAGAGATGGTTTTAGGTAGTGTGGTTCGGGCTTGTTGGGAGAAGGGAAAGATTTGTTCATTGAAGAGAACGTGGCGAGAAATGTAGAGTTTGTGAGAGAGTGGGTCGACACATCGGTAACATTTATGTTAGGTGGCATAGCCGAGAAAGACACATGGAGTTGAGAGCGGAGCAAGTTTGATGTGGGAGCATGATTTTAGCCAAGGATAGCAAAGACATCCAAATAACTTGACGTGGGTGTAGGAGGGCATACAATTTTGGAGGAGTTCATATGGGGACTTTGTGTTGTTGTTACCTAACACAGACAGTTTATGATACATGTTGTTGTAAGAAGGGTGTTGGCCCAGAGATCTTGTGGTAGGGAGGTTGTGTCATAAGAGCATGAGACATATCAAATAGATGACGGTGTTTCTGTTCGGTCATTCTGTTCAAGTGTGTGAGTGCATGATTTTTGATGTAAAATGCCATATTGGGTGGTTATTAGCTGAAAATTTTATTTATGTATTTTCCTCCACCATTCGTGCCAATGGATTTGATTTTATGGGAGTATTGATTTTCCACAAAATTTTTGAAGTGTAGAAGTTTTTGAGCGGTTTCACTTTTATTTCGAAGAACGTAGATCCATGTGTAACATGTGAAACCATCAATAAAGACTAAGCAATATTTGCATGCTTGCATAGATGGGGTGGGAAAAGGTCTGCATACATCGGAGTGAATTAGTTCTAGTGGAAACAATGATATAGTACTAGAATTTATAAAAGAGAGCTTATGGCTCTTTGCTACATGACATGAATTACGATGTGATTGCTTGGAAAGAGAGTGTAAGAAGGGACCCCTTGAGCTTGAGGGTTGATCGAGTCATTGATGCCAAAGTTGTGGATCGCGTTGGACAGAGACAAGAGTGAAGTCTATGGGAGGATGTTGACCTGAAGGATTTTGAATCGGGTACAGTCCACGAATGCAAGGGCCACTAAGTATTGTTTGATTGGTCTTGAGATCAGTGATGTGGTACCCATCGGCTTTGCAGGTAATAGAACATAAATTACCTTGGGTTAATTTGTGAACTAAAATGAGATTGTATGCAAGAATTGGGATGTGATGAAGATTAGAGAGAGTAAGCTTATTTTTAGGGGTTGAGAGAATTCCTTGTCCGATTTGAGTGATGGGAAGTTGTTGACTGTTGACGACGGATATGGTATTGCCTTCTTGATATGTTTGAGCATTGTGAAGATGGTTTGGATCTGAAGTCATTTGCTTGGTGACATCACTGTCAATGTACCATTTGTTGTCCATAGTTTCGGCATTGGCAGTAAGGTGGTCTGTTGGACTTTGATACAACTTGTCATGACGAAACCAATATTTTAATGCTTCATGCCCAATTTTATGACAAATCAGACAAATTGGATGAGGTCGGTTGCTGCAATTGGAGTCATAGTTGGATTAGGATGAAGAAGCATGCTTGTTACCTCTTGTGGAGGACAATTGGCCCCTGGTTTTGCCTGGACCTCGAGAGGCAAAGAGTGTGATGGTGTTGGATTGCTCTTTTAGGGCTTCATTTGCTAGGTTTTTTTTTGTGTAATAATGTGTAGGGTCCTCGAGGGAGAGTGGATTAAGATTGGTGTGGATGGCTGTTTTGAATGTGTGATATGTAGAAGGTTGACCATTAAGGGTGTGGTGAATGATGTCCTTCGGATTAAGAAAGTTCTCGACTGTAGCAAGGATATTCACCTTTGTCTTGACTTCCAAGAGGTACCGATTCATACTCTTGTTTGCCATACTTTGGTTGTGAAGCTCATTATTCAGCTGAATGATGCGAGAGTGACTAGAGCATTGAAGGCTTCATTCTATGGTTAGCCATATGTCATGACAAGTATCTAAAGGTAGTATATAAGGTAGAATCGATGGTGATATGACGAAATAAAGGGCCGGTGCTAGACTTTGATCTATGAGCATCCATTTGAGAAAGTATGGATTGGGAAAGAACATTCGAAAGGTAGGCAAAACATTGTTTACCAGCTTCTTTGTTTTAACAAATTTGGTAGTGATCGAGAAAGTAGGTATAATGTGTTAATGGATATTAAATGTTATATGTT
The DNA here is from genome assembly GCA_002079205.1 of Phalaenopsis hybrid cultivar. Classification (NCBI taxonomy): domain Eukaryota; kingdom Viridiplantae; phylum Streptophyta; class Magnoliopsida; order Asparagales; family Orchidaceae; genus Phalaenopsis; species Phalaenopsis hybrid cultivar. The sequence goes on along the minus strand of JXCR01104229.1, from coordinate 25,912 downwards.
AGTCATTAGCAGATGTTGATTGTAAANGTGTAATATGGAAGAGATGGTTTTAGGTAGTGTGGTTTGGGCTTGTTGGGAGAAGGGAAAGATTTGTTCATTAAAGAGAAAGTGGCGAGAAATGTAGAGTTTGTGAGAGAGTGGGTCGAGACATCGGTAACCTTTATGTTAGGTGGCATAGCCGAGAAAGACACATGGAGTTGAGAGTNGTGTAATATGGAAGAGATGGTTTTAGGTAGTGTGGTTTGGGCTTGTTGGGAGAAGGGAAAGATTTGTTCATTGAAGAGAACGTGGTGAGAAATGTAGAGTTTGTGAGAGAGTGGGTCGAGACATTGGTAACCTTTATGTTAGGTGGCATAGCCGAGAAAGACACATGGAGTTGAGAGCGGAGCAAGTTTGATGTGGGAGTATGATTTTAGCCAAGGATAGGAAGACATCCATATAACTTGAGGCGGGTGTAGGAGGGCAAACAATTTTGGAGGAGTTCATATGGGGACTTTGTGTTGTTGTTACCTAACGCAGACAGTTTATGATACATGTTGTTGTAAGAAGGGTGTTGGCCCAGAGATCTTGTGGGGTAGGGAGGTTGTTGTCATGAGAGCATGAGAGATATCAAATAGATGACGATGTTTCCGTTAGGCCATTTTGTTCAAGTGTGTGAGGGCAAGATTTTTTATGTAAAATGTCATATTGGGTGGTTATTAGCTAAAAATTTTATTTATGTATTTTCCTCCACCATCCGTGCCAATGGATTTGATTTTATGAGAGTATTGATTTTCCACCAAATTTTTGAAGTGTAGAAATTTTTGAGCNATTTTTTATGTAAAATGTCATATTGGGTGGTTATTAGCTAAAAATTTTATTTATGTATTTTCCTCCACCATCGGTGCCAATGGATTTGATTTTATGGGAGTATTGATTTTCCACCAAATTTTTGAAGTGTAGAAATTTTTGAGTGGTTTCACTTTTATTTCGAAGAACGTAGATCCATGTGTAACATGTGAAATCATCAATAAAGACTGAGCAATATTTGCATGCTTGCATAGATGGGGGTGGGAAAAGGNTTTTGAGCGGTTTCACTTTTATTTCGAAGAACGTAGATCCATGTGTAACATGTGAAATCATCAATAAAGACTAAGCAATATTTGCATGCTTGCATAGATGGGGTGGGAAAAGCTCCGCATACATCGGAGTGAATTAGTTCTAGTGGAAACAATGATATAGTACTAGAATTTATAAAAGAGAGCTTATGGCTCTTTGCTACATGACATGAATTACAATGTGATTGCTTGGAAAGAGAGTGTAAGAAGGGACCCCTTGAGCTTGAGGGTTGATCGAGTCATTGATGCCAAAGTTGTGGATCGTGTTGGACAGAGACAAGAGTGAAGTCTATGGGAGGATGCTGACCTAAAGGATTTTGAATTGGGTACAGTCCACGAATGCAGGGGCCACTAAGTATTGTTTGATTGGTCTTGAGATCAGTGATGTGGTACCCATCGGCTTTGCAGATAATAGAACACAAATTACCTTGGGTTAATTTGTGAACGNGTTTGATTGGTCTTGAGATCAGTGATGTGGTACCCATCGGCTTTGCAGATAATAGAACACAAATTACCTTGGATTAATTTGTGAACAAAAATGAGATTGTATGCAAGAATTGGGATGTGATAAAGATTAGAGAGAGTAAGCTTATTTTTAGGGGTTGAGAGAATTCCTTGTCCGATTTGAGTGATGGGAAGTTGTTGACTGTTGTCGACGGATATGGTATTGCCTCTTTGATATGTTTGAGCATTGTGAAGATGGTTTGGATCTGAAGTCATTTGCTCGGTGACATCGCTGTCAATGTATCATTTGTTGTCCATAGTTTCGACATTGGCGGTAAGGAGGCCTGTTAGACTTTGATACAACTTGTCATGACGATACCAACACTTAAATGCTTCATGCCCAATTTTATGACAAATCAGACAAATTGGATGAGGTCGGTTGCTGCAATTGGAGTCATAGTTGGATTAGGATGAAGAAGCATGCTTGTTACCTCTTGTGGAGGACAATTGGCCCCTGGTTTTGCCTGGACCTCGAGAGGCAAAGAGTGTGATGGTGTTGGATTGTTCTTTTAGGGCTTCATTTGCTAGGTTTATTTTTTTGCTGCGTAATAATGTGTAGGGTCGTCGAGGGAGAGTGGATTAAGATTGGTGTGGATGGCTCTTTTGAATGTGTGATATGTAGAAGGTAGACCATTAAGGGTGTGGTGAATGATGTCCTTCGGATTAAGAGAGTTCTCGACTGCAACAAGGATATCCACCTTCGTCTTGACTTCCAAGAGGTACTGATTCATACTCTTGTTTGCCATACTTTGGTTGTGAAGCTCATTATTCAGCTGAATGATGCAAGAGTGACTAGAGCATTGAAGGCTTCACTCTATGGTTAGCCATATGTCATGACAAGTATCTAAAGGTAGTATCTAAGGTAGAATCGACGGCGATATGACGAAATAAAGGGCTGGTGCTAGATTTTGATCTATGAGCATCCATTAGAGAAAGTCTGGATTGGGAAAGAACATTCGAAAGGTAGGCAAAACATTGTTTATCAACTTCTTTGTTTTAATAAAATTGGTAGTGATCGAGAGAGTAGATATAATATGTTAATGGATAGTAAATGTTATATGTTAGTCATTAGCAGATGTTGATTGTAAGCTATGGGAAATGTCAAAGTTAAGCACAAATGGTAGATTGACCTTGCGATGCTCGAGATTTCGTGACTAGGAAGATGAATGTTAAATATTTTTAGATGGACCCCAAAAGATGATCAACAAGGAGCATCAAAAGTTAGGCAATTGTGTTTCATCAACTTAACTCTACTAATAAAATGAGTATTAAGCAACCGAGAAGTCAAACATTGGATGTTAATAGATAGTAGATATTGCATGTTAGTCATTAGCAGGTGTCGGAAGATGAATTATGGGGAGCATCAAAGTTAAGCGACAATTGCAAGTCAACCTTGCCATTCTCAAGATTGGGCACTTAGGAAGACGAGCATTAAATATTATTGTAAGAAGGATGTTGAATAAAAATAATTTATGGCATTGGATGATTATTAATGAATATTTAAAAGTTGGACGATGATGAACGATCAACTTGATTACTATTTTACAGTACGGGAGATCAATAATACATAGTCACAAATCGATGATTGATATATACTGAAGCTTAGTTTCCAACTAGTGAAAGGTTGAAGGCGATGGCAACCAACAATATTAGTTAGCATTTGGAATAACATAAGATGATGAACAAAGAATTGAAATTCTCTAATAATCCCTTTCCCTTCACTAAAAATTCTATGGCTATATCCTCCTTAACTTAGATCATGATATAACATATATGTCATAATGCAATAAGAGATATTTTCTTGATTTGCAAAATATCAATTAAAAAAAAATTACAAATGGTTCATTTTATAAGACATAAAATATCATAAAGACTTTTATGTCTATAGAAATGACCTAACTTAGATCATAATTATAAACTATCCTAATTTTTTTTGTGCAACACTTATTGTCTAATTAATCGAGGGCTCACCTTAGAAAACATATTATGTGCAGAATCCGTATGCATCAAGACTTCGTGTACAACGAAGTTGTACAGGTTGTACAAATTTTTGTATAACATGCAACAACCTCATTATGCACAAACTCCGAATACATCCAGACTCAACGCGTAATATTCTTTTCACTCTGTGGCCTTCATTCATCAAATTCTCACCCAAAAAATCAAAATTCACAAAAATTACAACCCGAACCTTGTGCTGGGGTCAAATTCTAATGATTTAACCACAGCTTAGCCAAATGAATGTTTCATTATAGAAATGCCATCCAATCCTCGTAAGACACGTGTTCGTATTATATAATTAATATGCTACATAAACATGATTAATTTTCATGATTTCTGCACATACATGCTACATAAAAACCCAATTCATATTTATTTATTTATCAAATTCTCAATTGTTTGATCGTGACGTCACACATTAATACATCTACTGGATTAATTTGTAAATATCAATATTTCAGATGATCTGTATATAATTATCACTATAGAAAACCTCAAGATTTCTGTACATACATACCACTTAACTTCGACGTACTTACAGATCTAACACCCATACTTCAATCTTTACATATATGCCACCTTATCTATGCATGAAAAGGATGTATTTAAACTTTCAAAAGTTAAAACAGTGGTATTTTATTTATGAGATATGAAGATTATGGTTGGCATAAATATAACAAATAAAGCTCAGATGATAGATATGTAAATACATAAGAAATGGGTGTTATGTATGTAAACGCCCCTTTACCATGTCATATGAAACAAAATCATCATGCCAGCATAAACATTAAACTGCTCTATCCATATGCTTATACAATATAAGAAGCAACTCTTCAAAAAATCAATTTTTTTTTTCTGAAAAACAACAAAACAAAAACAGAGATTACACATCAAGAGACAAATGAAATTTATGGTAAGAAAACAATTCCCTTCACTACCAATTACAAAGCCATAATCAACACCATGCTATCCACTCCACCATTATTGTACTCTTGAGCTTGAAAGAACCATTACTCATAATAATAAATGGAACCAGTTTTCAGAAGAAGTATATAAACTTACATTAACAGACAAAAATTTTGGCACACAATGGAGATCAGAGAGCCTGCAGATACTGCTCCAGAAGAAGATTCAGATCACTTCTTCTTCTTCTTCTTCTTCTTTGTTTTGCGGCTTTGAATTAGCGGCAATGGCGGAAGAAGCGGGAACAGAAGTTAAGATTTGCTGAGCAGAGATGGGCGGTAGAAGGCATGGCTCTGTGCTATTTCAATCCTTTCACGAGGGTCATTCATTGTTTCATCTCTCAGGGCTTGAAGAATGGCCTGCACTGAAACTTCCCTGTAGAAATAAATTAGGGTGAGTGCTGGAATTCGGTTCTACATCAAGTGGTAAAATGAAAAGATACTTTTTATTTTGGTTCATTTTATCCTGGAGCCTATAAAGTGTCAAATTAGTCATCAGGCTCATTAAATTGGGGCTGAATTAATCATCCGTTGAGATTATTGTCTGGCAACATCTGAGATTTCAGGTATCAAGATTTAGTAAATCCCATAAATCCGGATTTACTGAATCCTGAATGGGTTAAATCTGAAAATCTGTCTCACTTACTAAATTCTGTAAATCTAATAAAACTGTTTGGCAATTTATGTAAGGATTTAAGAAGTCACTATGACTATTGGAGACAGTCGGAATTCCACGAAGTTAAATCCACCAGTTCGTAGAATTTAGGATTTACAGAATTTATAGCCGAAATTTGCAGAATTCAAATATACGACGTCCGGGAATTTAGATTGTCCAAAATGACCGTCTGGCAAGATTACGCTTAAATCCTACGTAAATCCTGGGTTAAATCCATTGCCAGAGAGCCCCTTAAAGAGTATGGGGACTAATTGACGTTTTTATAGATTTTGGGATTAAAATGACCATGCAAAGAGTGNAGAATTTATAGCCGAAATTTGCAGAATTCAAATATACGACGTCCGGGAATTTAGATTGTCCAAAATGACCGTTTGGCAAGATTACGCTTAAATCCTACGTAAATCCTGGGTTAAATCCATTGCCAGATAGCCCCTTAAAGAGTATGGGGACTAATTGATGTTTTTATAGATTTTGGGATTAAAATGACCATGCAAAGAGTTAAGGGACTATTTTGACACTTTTCCACATACCAACCAATTCCTATTTATTTACATATCTAATACCTAAACTTTATTTTTTACATTTATATAACCCAAATCTTTCATATCATATAAAAATACCATCACTTTAATTTTTAATATGCGAAATACACCTTGTCAAGTATAGGTATGTGGTGTGCATGTAAAAGTTGAAGTTTAGGACTTTAATATACTGCAGCTGCCCCAAACAGACCCTAATATGTAAATACATAAGAATTGAGTGGTGTGTATGTAAATCTTCCTCTTTTTTTCAAGGAAAGGAGAGAAAGCCAAAGTCTAGTGTGATTCAAGGCAAAATGTACAATGATTGTATTAGGTCTGTGCATTTTAGTCCCCATAGATATGACAAAGTTGACGAAAAAAACCAACTTTTTCAGATTTGGAGTGTTGAATAAATTGAACGTTTAAAAAACCGTTGACTAAAATAGGCAATTTTGATTATTACTTCTTTGATTAGAACTAAAAAGGGAAGAAATAGAACCAACCTTTTTATTAAAATTTTGTAGAGCGTCTTAAGGATGGGGCATAACTCGACAGGAACGACCGGCTCGTTTTGATCCGGATGTAAAACGCTTAAGCTGGGTTGACTCAGAAGTGCATAAAAAGCGCCTACGGCAGAAACACCCTACAAAGTTAAAAAAAAATAGAGACAATGAATTGTAGTTGATATAATTTTTAGATCTCCCTTGCAAGCATTAAAAAAATAGGGGCTTTTACAAACATAGCATCCAAATTTTTCATATTTATCTATCTCACACCTAAACACAGGATACAGACTGAATCCGAGTTNCAAACATAGCATCCAAATTTTTCATATTTATCTATCTCACACCTAAACACAGGATACAGACTGAATCCGAGTCAACCCAAACCCGATCCAAGAATTATTCAAATCAAATCCAAACAGAAATAACTAAAATTTCAAAATATCTTATTTTCCCACAGTAATTGCCTGAAATGCGAAGAAGAGTTATTATGACTCAAGAAGCAAACCTGGATCATCCCTTTCCCTTTGATGCTGTCACCCATGTCCGGACTCAAATCCCCCTTCGCAAGCATCTGGCCGTACCACGCATTTCGACCTTTTAAAAGTGTTACGTATGTATCCGCGAGCAACGGACCAGCGAGCTTCTCCGGTTCCTCGGCTAAGAGATGAGTTATAAATATCATCTCAGATGTACAGTGTGAGAAATATACTGATTTGCTAGTTGCGCTCTCATTGGTTAGGGAAGCTACCATACCTGAAGAGAAGAAAAGCAGATCAAATATTTNAGTTGCGCTCTCATTGGTTAGGGAAGCTACCATACCTGAAGAGAAGAAAAGCAGATCAAATATTAAATTTCTGACAGAATCAGAGAAATTGGTGATGGAAAGTCAAGAAAGAAGCAGTTAGGACATACCTGGTTAAACTAAAAAGTGGTCTAAGGAATAATGATTTATTGTTTCATGTGTATGGATGTAAATATTGAGAAAATAACACATAATAAAGGATAATAACATTCTTTATGATTTCCTTGAAGAATATTATGAAAATGGCTTACAATTATTCATCAAAATTGTTAAAAGTTTCCCTGACTCTTTGAGCGAGGCCATTTTAATCCTAGAGTTTATAAGTGAGTCAATTTAGTCCCTGAGTTCTTTTAATATGAGTTAAATTAGTCCCTAGTGAGGACTATTTTAGGGCTCATTAAAAAAATTTGGGAACTGTTTAAATACTTTTATAAACTCTGGAACTAAAATGATCCCATTTTAAATAGCCAATTGACTATTTTGACACTTAAATTGTAAGCAATATAATTTCAGCAAAATTAGTAATTGAGAACATTGATCTAACCATTATCTTCTGTGTTCGATTTTTTAAGTTATTGTGGAAACTTTAGATGAATGCATGTGATGAGGTATTTAATGNAGCAATATAATTTCAGCAAAATTAGTAATTGAGAACATTGATCTAACCATTATCTTCTGTGTTCGATTTTTTTAAGTTATTGTGGAAACTTTACATGAATGCATGTGATGAGGTATTTAATAAGGTGAAACAAAAGTCGTAAAGTAAGCTAAGGAACCAAAATCTCATGAAACAAAGATTGTATCAGAGGCTTTTTGCTTAATTCTTGGATGTTTTTTGAGGAATACAGCAATATGGCATCGTTGTAGCCAAGCTAGAGCTTGCTTCTACTCCGCTTGTTAGCTCATGATTCGGCTCATTAAAAAAAATAATAATATAAAATAGACTTAAAATATATTAAAATTCAATACATTAANTATATATATATATATATATATATAATCAAATTCTCAATTGTTTGATCGTGACGTCACGCGTTAATACATCTACTGGATTAATTTGTAAATATCAATATTTCAGATGATCTGCATATAAATATCATTAAAGAAAACCTCAAGATTTTTGTACATACATACCGCTTAACTTCAACGTATTTACAAATATAACACCCATGCTTCAATTTTTACATATATGCCACCTTATCTATGCATGAAAAAGATGTATATAACCTTTCAAAAGTTAAAACAGTGGTATTTTATTAATGAGATATGAAAATTATGGTTGGCATAAATATAACAAATAAAGCTCAGATGATAGATATGTAAATAGGCTGTAAACGAGCCGAGCTTGAGCGAGCTCAGGCTTGGCTCGTGTTCGGCTCGTTCGAAATAGCTCATGTTCGAAATCGGCTCGTGTTCAAAATCGGCTCGTGAACAGTGTGTTCGTGTTCGGCTCGAATTAAATATTCGTGTTTGTATTCGACTCGTGTTCGGCTTGAAATTGGCTCGTTAAACTAAAATTGAGAAAAAAAGATGTAAAGTGTGGGATTCGAAACTTGATCAAATCTATACAAATGAAGACACTAACCACATTATCACATGAGGTGTTATGATTTAAATTTAGACATAAATATATATAATACATTATTATATAAATAATATATGTAATATATTGTT
>JXCR01104223.1:24658-35268 GCA_002079205.1 Phalaenopsis hybrid cultivar | reverse complement strand
TTTTTCAGATGGTCTCTGATTGCTGGAAGGATCCCAGGAAGAACAAGCGAGGAGATTGAGAATTACTGGAAGTCAAAAAGTTCTACCTCGTCTAGATAAATTGAAGATGGAAGAATTATTTGGCAAACAAAAGACAAACAAATACAAAGCAAACTGTGCTTGTTTTATATGCAAAATGCTTGTCATACTTTCTGGTGATTGGGAGAGGTGTATGCATATATGAGTATGTAAGGTTTCCCAGCTTAATAATTCAGCATAAGATGGATGTATAGGAGGATACAAGAAAAATCATGATATTTAATATACTTATTGTTGGACGTATCAAAAAATGTTCTGAAGAACATGGCAATAAGTGGAGGATTGGATTAGTTGAAGTCGAATGTTGTTATTAAAAGGTTATATTTAAAAATAATCCTAAATTTCTTACTTATTGTAGGTGATTTGGGCATAGCAATAAATAATGGCTTGAGCTCATCTGCTTCATAGGGGGCGGAACAAGCTGGTTTTTAGGGTGGGTGGGGGGTAAGATTACTAAATTATCTAAATTATGCATGAAAAATTTCCATCCATAATATCTCATTAGAAAGAAACTCATTGCAAGTTATGATGGCTTTTTCATCAGTAATTTTACTATTAAATTTCTCGTCGGTGGGCTATTAACAGATTTTTAGTCTGTAATTCATGATGGTATTATCAATATACTTTTTTATTAGTAAATCTCATTATTGATAATTTTTAAGGATAATTTACTAAAAAATTATTTGTTATCATTTTATCAAAAGCCTGTGAGGTTAGAGAAAAAGTATTGCATCAAGACTCCGCATGCAGAGCTGTTTTCAAAGTCCATTCTCGCGCTGACACGTGGAAGACAGGTCAACCTACATAAAAAATGAAAAAATAATGAAAACGCACGAACCGGCCCTACCGATGTGTTATAGAAATATTTCATCACATAAAAATATTCCACCGCATTATTTTGAATATTTTCCTCATTATTCATGTGTTATTGATGTGTTATTAAGGGTATAAGAATATGCCCCCCACTCAATAACATATAGTAACGCACTAATAATACACAAACATAATAACACAATTATACACTCCCTAGCACGCAACATAACACATGGGGAATATTCCATTTGTGTTATATTGCAGGCTAGGGGAGTATTATAGGGCGGTTGTATAACATGTGGGGCGGCGTTTAATCCGCAGTTTAACATGCAGAGAATATTATCCACGTGTTATACCGAGGGCTAGGGAGTGTATAACTGTGTTATTATATGTGTTACTATGTGTTATTAGTTTGCTATTAGTTTCTTACTAGTGTGCTATAGAACGAAAGCAATTTATTTAGATGTCATAATTTATATTTATTAATAACTTATAGTTATTTAATGTGATATTGAGGGTTTAGGAATATTTTGTGTTATAGGAATATTCCCTCACGTTATTCTGAATATTTTATGCGTTATTAATGTGTTATTTAATGTGTTATTCATGTGTTATTAATGTGTTATCCATATGAATGGTAATACATATGTTCACTCTTCTCATGAATTTACTATAGAAATTAAACTTATTAATGAAGGTCAAAACCATCATAGATAATGGATTAACCTTAGGTAATATATTTATTGACAGTTTAGCTACAGAAACCTTGATATAACAAAAATGTTTGTTGGTAATTAAATTACCTACGGATTTAATGACGGTTTATATTAACCAACGGGCAACCGTCATAATATAACTATCACTATATATCCAAAAACATGTCATGTTTAACCGCAGTTGTACATCTGGTTATTCAACCGACACAAATATCTTTAGGAAAAGTGATGCAGTACCATTGGAAAAATGTCACGGTTTTGTCATTAAACTATCGCTAAACCGCCGGTTAACCATGAGAATTTATGGACGGTTTCGTCCATAGCAAAGGTGTCGCACTTTGTGTTGACGTTGCTTGTTTGATAAACCGTCGATAAACCGTCGTATGTAAGCAAGTAGTCATAAAAACGTTGGTTAGCTGCCAAAAACCTATAGCATCAAAAAAAAAAAAAATTAAGCTCTCTTTCAACCCTACAATCTATACACCTATAATCGCAAAAACACAATCGAAACACAACACCACACAATAACAAAACTAATTATCGCATAAATCATATACAAAAAAAGACAATTGAAATAAAAAAAATAAAATATACAACTGCAAAATAAAAATAATATTTGATCACAATAAATTGTTCAATACACAAACATACAAACAAAAATCATCTACCCATCCTCCTCATCATCCCGTCTCCTCTCCTCATCATCATCATCCCCACCCTCTTCCTGCACTGGCTCATTCCCTTTCTATAGTTCAGAACATAGCATCGCCTCGATCTATGCCCTCATCTCTGATCTCAGAGCAATTACCTGAGCAACAACCTATCGATACATCTCCTCCCATTATGAAGTGGAAGCGGATGCACTGGACGTAATAGAGGGCAAACATGCATCATAGGCCGGTGCTTGGGACCTCAACCCATAGACCCTTCCCTTCTTCTTCTCGCTGGCAGTCTCCCTTCAAAGGTTGTACTCAAAAAGATCATGAGATGTGCCCGAACCACAGACCGACTACTGAGATCAGCTCTCCTTGAGTCTCTGGAAGGACTCTTACAAAACACATAATTAATGAAAATAGAGACTAAAAAATTTTGATATTTATTTGAATTTGATACTAATTAAACTTTAGAATTACTTGGGTCACCTGCAATATGTGCCACCCAAGACTGATTTGACAACTGCCTATGGGTTCACTGGTGTAACTTTGCAGCACTTGGCTCTCATCTATTCTCTAGTGTTTATATGTGTAATGGAATAGTTAGTATATATTTAATGTAAAATAAGATTTAATGCCAAAAAATTAGTCTTACCAGCCTCCTCTTATACTCTGAATGTGGGATCACTGTTATAGTGTGTTTCGAGGACCCCATGCCCCCGCAGTCAGAGCGACAGTTCAACTTTGCATGCTCCCTCTTTCTCTGATACTCAAGAGAGTCTCGGGCCCTAAGCAGTGAGACAAAAAAAATCCTTGCCCAGCCACAAGGGGTGCTCATGTGTTTGGTGTATATCGCCGAATTGGTTGCACAGGCGATCACTCCCCTTGTGCTCGAAATTCTTGCGGATGTGTGCCTCCTCCTCGTGGGGGCAAGACCATTGTTTCTATAAGCTGAATTAGAAATTTTTAGACTCATAGAAATAAATATATAAATGAAATTACTATTTTTAGGATTACCTTAAATCCTCAAACCACACATCTCGAAGTGTCATCAGGATCTTCTTCCATGATAAGTATGGGTGGTCGTACTTGCTCTGAATCATAACTCTGATGGAATGGATGGCATGTGTAGGGGGAATAAATCTAAAAATTACATGTAATTAGCTCTCTATTTAATAAAAAAAATGCAAGGTAGTTATGTCGGGTATTAAATTAAAACTTACATTTTTCCCACTACTTAGAATTGATGATGATTGCTCGTGCTACTCAAACTCAACAGTGCATCAATAACAGTTGATGCTGACGGTGCTGGTGGTGTCGTGGCCGCATGTGGTGGCATTGATGGTGTTGTGGCTAGTTGTGGTGGTGGTGTCGTGGCTGTTGGAGATAGTGGTGTTATTGTTGTGACTGGTGGAAGTGCTGGTGTGGTAGCTGGGATTGGAGGCAGTATCGGTGTGGTGGTCTCCATATCACCGTATCCATGGCATCATCAGCTGACAAACTTTCACAAGTCAACACGTCCCCCAAGTGGGGTCAGAATGCCTCTTCCTATAGAAGTTATCTATAAGTCAGGAAGTAAATTTAATTAGTGCTTCTACTTGCTACTAAAGATGAAAGTATAATAATACACAATAAAAAGAAAAAGCAACACTAAATTAATTGCATGTAATCTACAAACTACTAAAAATTACAAAAAAAACAAATGTACACAGTAAACGAAAGAAAAAACTTTAAAGTACAATCTACAAACTGTTGAAAGTATAAAGTAAAAACAAAATAATACTTACACATATTCGTTAACCTCCACAGATAAATCACTTGATAATGTAGTTAAAATTACTTCATCCATACCATCACCTTAATCATGCTTATCAATATCAATTTCTTCGTGATCATTATCAGCATTCACTAAATTTATCCCTTAATTGATAGTATCAAGTAGAATGTATGACTCTATCATTTCTTTTTCCAAATATGTTGGTTCAATTGAACTCTGAATATCAATTTTTGCTATCGGTTTATCGGTTATGACTACTTACCACTTTACTTCGTCTCTTATTCTATGAGAATATGAAAAATAAAATACCTAACTTGATTGTCTTGCTAAAATGAACTGATCAAACTTATCATAGCGCATATTTATTTTTACTTCTACGATATTATACAGTTGGATAGCTCTTGTTCCACAATTAGGAATATGATCAAATCAGTCACAGTTGAACGAGAAGACACTCCCACCAATAGAGCCAGGATAAGATAGTTCAGCAACTTCTTTGAGAATCCCATAGTAATCTATCTCATTATTTGATTTATTATTAACTTTAACCGACATTATAAGTGTTTTTTCCTTCTGACCAGAACCTTGTATAAAACTTGTAGCCATTCACATCAAAAATTTGTTAAATTTAGACAATGTGCGTGGCCCCCATGGAAGATTTAGCAGGCCTTGATCTGTTACTCCATTATTTTGATCATGAATCTAGTAATTCATAAATAACACAATTATCGTTAACGATAACTAATAACAATTGTATTAGATGTTTAGTAGTTTTGTTAAATACTTACATATGTTGTGAACCATCAGGAGAAATTAGATCCTATCTTCTGCTTTGTGATATCATCTTCAATCAAGTACAACAAATTTAAGAATAAAGTGTTACCACAATGAAGAAATTTAGGATTAGCCATCGTAATAGTGTCACCCGAAAGAATGAACTATTCATAAAATTTAGTGTTTTACTCAATAAAGGGTAGAACTTGATTGTAATTTAGAAAAACATAAAATGTTGATGCTTAAAGTTCATGATCACTGAGATAACACAATGTGCACCTCCCTGGTGCTTCACCAAACTGCTCAAAAATAAGGTATTGTGGAAAGCACCACACCCAATGATGTGGACTCTTCTTGCACGAAATAATAGGAGCAGAAAGTGGTGGTCTCCTATAGTAAATATGCTTCACATATTTCACTGTAGTTTATTCAAAAATTTGTAATGTAATTATTTAAAAATATTATTTACAAAATAGTTCCTAGAAAGTTTATTAAAAAAATGTTATTATGTACCTCTCAAATTGTTGGATCAAGTACAACAAATCTAAGAATAAATTGTTATCATAATGAAAAAATTTTGGATTAGCCCATCATAATATTTTCACCCAGAAGGATGAACTATTAATAGATTTTAGTGTCTTACTCAATAAAGGGTTAAACTTCATCATAATTTAGAAGAACATAAAGTGTTGCTGCTTAAAGTTTCTAACCATTGAGATAACACAATGTGCACCTCCCTGATGCTTCACCAAACTGATGAAAAATAAGGTGACATGGGAGGCACCACACCCAATAATGTGGACTCTTCTTCAACAATAATAGGAGCAGAAAGTGGTAGTCTTCTACAGTAAATATGCTTCACATATTTCACTTCAATTTTTTAAAAAATCTGTAATGTGTTTATTTCATAATATTGTTTATGAAGTAGTTCCTAGAAATTTTATTAAAAATTGTTATTATGTACTTCTCAAATGGATACATCCATCGATACTGTATTGGTCCTCCAAGTAAGGCTTTGTTTGGTAGGTGTACCAGCACATGCTCCATGGAGTAATAAAAACTAGGATGCAATATTCTTTCGAGCTTGTATAATATTATCAGAATGTTTGATATTAATTATTATATGCTAGCAACATTCAAATGAGCTACATATATCTGCTTGAAGAACACACTGGTTTCAATCAGTGGATTTAAAAAATCACTCAGTAAGCCACTAAATGTGGTTAGCAACTAATTTTGAAGAAAAATATGGCTTTTTATTCCAAATATCTTCCCTGTCTCCACATTAATACAACAAATCAATTTTGAAGCATATTTACTAAGGAATTTTAATATATGAAGCCACTCACGAATTGATCAATGTTTTGCCAAAGTAAGATATTATTTTTTTTGGGGCTTCAAAAGTTTGTCCCTAATAGTTTCCTGAATCTACAGCTCCGCCTTCTGCAAATCTCTTTCAAATCTAGTATGACATTCACATTATCTTTAGTTTGTCCTTTAAAATCCATCACTGTGTTGAATATATTGTCAAAAAAAAATTCTCTATGTACATTACATCGAGATTATGCTTGCTCGTGTTATCCTTCCAGAAAGGCGGATCCAAAAAAATGAAATTTTTTGTCCAATTATGAATAAAACCAAAGCTTAATGAATGATGTGAGGATAGGTCGGGATAAACAATAATCTTTGTAATGACACTGACAATTAGAAATAAATCATTCCAGGATACTAATGGACGTTTCATTGACTTATCAATTTTATTTCTTTTGAATGCACTTTTGTTCCTCTTGAAGGGATGTCTAGAATCTAAGAACATTTGGTGACAGTCAAATCATGAATTCTTCTTACCATGCTAAAATGTGATTGGTTAGATGAATTCATGTAATATGGACATGTTTACTCTCTCGTAGTAGTCCACTCAGATAACATTCCATATGCTTGAAAATTACTTATCACCCTCATCAATGCTGCTTCATCAAAAATTATACTTCATAGTAGCCTCCTAAGTCATGAAGTCTCTTTTCTAAAGAATCTGTGGCTCATCTATCAGTGGTTGTAAGTATACATCAATTTGAACTTTAAGACTACTAAGATTTGGAATAACGAAGTTCAGCAAATATTTCCTTAAGAAAGGTGTTGTCATGCAAATCGAGGGGGTGGGGGTGGGATTGTATGTCATAAAGATCACTGGCCAACAAGAGTAGGATGTTGCAGTCTTACAGTTTGGTGAGAAGTCATTCAAGTATAAGCCAAAGCTCATGTTACGGGCTTTCTCAGCAAACTGGGGGTGTAAACAATGAAAAAAAAATTTGTGCCTCTCCATATGCAGGATGACTCATTGAATTGATTTCCCTAACCTAATACAATGCCACATCATATGTGGAGCAGCAAACGAGGAAGCAAATAGCCTCTGAAGATATGAAATAAGCTTTCGACAGAAGAGAGGCTTGTAGAAACTTGTTTCTGACTCTTATTTCTTTTATTTTGAGGTTTAATCTTTGAGAAGTACAAAATCTGAACTGATTCTTTGCTACACAGGACTTATAAAAGAGCATACAACCGCTCAAGCAACAATCAATCTTCTCAGTTTTCAACCTTAACTTGGAGACCAATTTTTTCATATGGTGTAAGTCTAGTAGAACTAAATTCTCTTGTGGATTAGTATCTTTCCGTAATGTTGTAAACTCATTGAAGCACTCTCAGGGCATATTAGGAATTGAGTTGAAAGTTGCAGGTTCAACCTCCCAATGCGAAGTCCAAATCGAGTAATCAGGTTGAAATCCTCAATGATATAAATCATATATTTCTTTTTTAGGTGTAAAGTATGATTGATTCCTATGTTTTGAGCATGGAAATCAAAATATGCCCATAGAAAGGTAGGATGGAAGTTGCAATGCTGCAACCATGAATGTCTAGACGCCGTTCAAGAACTCCTGCATGATCCCTTTTCTATATGGATAAATTCTATTGTACATTCACAATATTGATGTATGAATATTCATGTATACCTTCAAACATGAGAATAATACATTTAGTTGAATACTTTGCCTTTAATTATTATAGTAGATCTACTGACAGAGTTGTAAAAAAATTTAATTAAACTTGGCAATAGCTAACACATTTTCAAAGGAGTGAACATTTTAGATAGATTTGAAGTTAGAATGTTAACGACCGACTGAGGTTGTTAGGGTTGTGGATGATTTATAATCGACAAAAATTTATCATATTTAACCCTTAATTGTGGCTATCGTTGTAGCAACACCAACTCTTTCACGAGTATGTTTCTTTTACAATTTATCTTAAGTGTAAATCCAATGATCCACCCAAGTACTCACGCCCAAGATGTCTCTTACAAGATTACTTTTGCACTTCTAAACCAATTCTGAGAATGAGGTGTTTCATAAATGTCACAATTTTCATTTCTTCTTCTAATGGAAAATTAAATTTCCATTGCCAAAATAAAAATTAATTTTTTTTATTAGAGGAAGAAGTCAAAACTTTTACATCATATGAAATATTTCATTCTCAAAATTTATTTAGAGGTGTGTAAGTAATCTAGTAAGAGACATTGTTGAGAAGAGAATAGTTAGATTTATGATTGGTTTTTCACTTGGAGACAAAATATAATACAAATATATCTATGTGAGGGCTAGTGTAACTACAGTGTTATAAAATATTAAAGAGAAACGTTTTAATGCATTGTGAATCCATGTTCAACAAATTAATGATCTTCAACAAAAAAAAACATTACTAAAATTTTAATGATTTTAATTTTGGCATTGGAAAAAGAGTGAATTGTAATAAATGACCCAAGTTTGCACAAAAAATTTTAGATCAAATTTCTTTCGAGCCGACCACAATTAAGCTCGAAGTTGGAACACAAACAACCTACTGAGGTTGATAGAGCTATCGAAGATTGGTAATCTGTCTGAAAAATTTTTCAAATTTTAAGATTTAATATTGTTTGTCACCATAGGTACACCAAACTCTGCACAAGTTTATTCTTTTGCATTTTATTTTTTAAGTGGAAAGTCAGTCATTAATCTAAGCATTCTCGTCTCTACGAACCCTATACATAATTGACTGTGCACCTAAAAATACATTTTTTGAAGAAAATATTTCATATGATATAAAATTTTTCACTGCATACTCCAATGTGTAAGTCTAATTTCCATTCCTAAAATGGAAATTCACTTCAAAATCTAAATTATCAGTTCCAAAATGGAGATTCACTTCAAAATCTTATCTGTATAGCCAAAATGAGAATTATGGCATTGAGAATTAGATTTTGAAGTGAATTATTTATTTTGGAAATGGAAAATTAGATTTCAAAGTAAATTTCCACTTTAAAAATTGAACTTTGACTTCACAAAAAAAAGAAACAGTGAATACACTTTACAACATATGAAATATCTTCTTTTAAGAAAATATGTTCAGATGTGAAATCAATCACGTAAGGGGTTGCGAGGACGAAAATGCTTAGTTCAATAGTTGGTTTTACAACTGGAAACAAAATATGAAACAAATATGCCAATGAAAGGGTTGAAGTAGTCGCAGTTGCACATCATATTAGAAAGAGTGCCTTAACATATTTAATGATCTTCGACATACCTAACATCAATACAATGTTAAACGATTTAATTTCAATTTGAGCCAAGGTTATTTCGAAAGAAATTTGATCCAAAATTAATTTTTGATTGATTGTCATTTTTCTCACTAAATTCATAGACCTACCCTACTTGAAAAATTAGATTGTGAATCAATCCTACTAAATTTTGATTCAACGCATTATGGACGACATTTAAAATGATCAACCCATCTAAGATGATTATCTCCAATCCAGACAACGAACTTCAACCTATTCATGTTGCTAGGACTGTCAAAAATCGATAAGCGGTGAACATTGACACAAATTTTACCTCTGATCTTATCTTCCACTGTAGCTACATTAACACTTTCACGAATATATTTCTTTTACAATTTCTCTTCAATTGTAAAGCCACTGTTAAACCAAAGTATTCTCTTCTCTACAACTTTTAACTAGTTTATTTGGTCACCTCCAAACATACTTTAAGAAGAAGAGACTTCATATGATGTATGAGTGTTCATTTCTTCATCCAGTAAGAAATCTAATTTTTGTTGTTAAAATGAAAATTTGATTTCCCATTGAAGGAAGAAATGAACACTCAAACATCATATGCTTCTTCTCAAATATATATTTGGGGTTGTCCAAGTAAACTAGTTAAAAATCAAATGGACATGAGAACACGTAGGTTTATGATTTGTTTTATAGCTGGAGACAAAATACAAAACAATTGTATCCATGAAAGTATTGGTGTAGCCACAGTGGCATACAATATTAGAGGGACGCGTCTTAATGAATTTAACACTTAATAAACTAAATCCTTCTTTTAGCCAAACACCCACTTAGCCAAACATTGAGGATCTCACCATCATCTTATAAAATTTTCTTTTTAAGTCTAAGCAGTATTTTCTATCTCATAATAGGTCACTTCAATTCACCACAATAGGGTTAACCCATTAACCTTTTTTAAAGCCTATGGAGCCACCATTTTTTAATAAAGTCCAAAGCCATCATGGGGGGAGAGTATATATCACTTCACTTAAATTCCACCTCATACCCCATTGGACCTAGGCGGACTAGCTAAGCCAGCTCATTGCCAAGTTGTTTTATCCACCTTATCACCCCTCCAATAGAAAGGAAGCCCTACCCTAAGCCACCTTCATCACCATACTTGGGTTCATGATGAGTACACCATGGAAATGGGGGGGGGGGGA
>JXCR01104223.1:0-24619 GCA_002079205.1 Phalaenopsis hybrid cultivar | reverse complement strand
GGGGGGGGGGGGGGGAAGCTATTATCCATAGTCAAAATCTAATCTCTTTAGCTTCTCTGAGCCTCTCCAAGCCACCTCCTACCTTCTCCAATCAAGCCAAAGCTCAGTCATGGTCTTTAATGGCTATTTGAAGTCATACTCAAGAGCTTCCAATAAGAAGAGAAGAAAAGATAGAGGCCCCAAACCCTGTTGCACTCAACAGAGAAAACCCTTCCCATTCATAGAGTAATAAATTTCCCATAGCCTCAGCCCTTGAAATTAATCAAACCTCAATTTTAGACCTAAGAATCAGAACCAATTTTTGGGTTTCTAAAACTCCAACTTAAGCCTTTTAAGAGCTTCCTTGAGCCTCACAAAGAAAATTCAAATCAAAATCTGCCTTTCCCAAACGCTCTAACGCGTTCCTAGGTGAAAACAAACCACCATTTCACCAAGAACATACCTCGACCCGATTTCACTTCAAATTGGACTAAGGAGGAGCTTTGCAAAGACCAAGCAATCATTCCTATCAAGCTCAATTGAGGCTACACCTTTTGGGACCAGATATGTGCCTTGTGATCCGACCCACAATTATGTAGATATTTTATATTCCAATAGATTGCCAAAAACTTGGCCCGATTTATATTTTAGCGACTAGTGTGAACAAAAAAAAATGATCTAGGAAAAAAAATAAGCATTCACACTAGGGTTACTATGCAAGTATAAGTATCATTTCAAGTAATATAGAGCTTTCTTTAAAAACCTCAGTATCGATCACACAAGGAAGTTGTAACTTTCGAAAATGACATAGAAAAACTTCTATTAGAACTACAAAAACAATTAATATAGAAAAATGTTGAAATACCTTGAAAAGATTAAAAACACTTTTAAAAAGAGTTTAAATGACACGGAAAAGATCTTTCCACTTGTAAAGAGATCATAATAAATGTAGGATTTGAATATTTAAAAATATAAAATGTTATATTATGACAAATAGGAGAATACTCATTCTTTACCCCCTTTCAATGCATGTAAGGAACATTGGCTAATCTTAAATTTATTCCTGATTGTATAGTAGTGTTGAGTAGAGTCTGGCCTCTCACCTCCAGATTACCCACTATGTCCTCTCTATAGAAACTACCAGGGGCTTAGGTTCCAAACTCAAGACCGAATTGATAAAAGAATTCGGTCTGTCACCCTAAAAACATCAATTCTACACCCATCAAAGCTTATTTTCTTATCTATTTGCGCTAACCAGTGAACTGTGTTGGCCTCCCATCCTAAAGGGTAACGTAGAACTCACAATTTTGGTGAAATCATAGCCCTCGCAACGGATTTTAACCTCAAAAGTGGCCAGTTTGCAAAGTCAATGAAGAACTGGTAAAAATACAATCACAAAATTTAAAATAAAAAGAAATATTTAAATCATTCTCATCCTACATGATTAATTATTATAGCAAAGAGAAAGAAAAAAATTACTCAGAATTCATAGAAATAACACAAAAACACATAGATTTGTATTTAAGATCAAGTTTACACAAGAGAGTATAGCTTAAAAAAAATATAAAATACTTATCTTAGGCTTTTCCACAAGCAAATCTTGAAGACCCTTTAAAGCAATCTTCAAACTCTTCTCAAAAGAAAAACAACACTATGACTCTATTCTACTCTCTAATCTATTGGACTCTCCAAATGATCTAAGTTTTTCCTCTCATGAAAGTCCTCTTTAAACTTTTTTCTAGCCATTTATATAAGAATCTTAAAATCCCCAAGAGGCACAAAAATCATCCCTTTAAAATTTGTCCAAATCCAACGCATCACCAAGAAAATCGTCACTGGCGCTTAGGCATTGAATCCGACGCCTAGGTGTCAGTCTTCGTCCGTCTCTGGCGCTTTGGCGTCATTGCTCCACGACATCATTTTGCCTCCATTTTCTCATTTTCCCTTAAACTCTATTTTCTATGTCTGAAATCAAAAACATGAAAAATATCTTTTGTTAAAGTGTAATATCATAAAAAAATGAACATAAAATGAGCATTAAATGTATATTTAAAACAGGTAATTTTGAGGTATATAAATTCTCTCAAATTTAAAAGTTACTTGTCCTCAAGAAACCATTTTTCTATGTAAGAATTTATAAATTATGGTTAAAGATTTCTATAAATTTTGTCCTATAAATGTAATAGTGAAACCTTAGAAGAATTTTCAATAACTCATGTTCGAACTAAAGTGTAAGAATATCCAGTAATCAAGTTTAGGAGTTCTGGATTTCTATTGATTTTAAGAATGATTGTAATTTGTCATACTTAGGAATCTTAAAAAAATTAAAAGAAAAAAAATATATGAGAACTCTACTAGTAATGTTGTTAATACTTTTAGAATTAAGAATAAGCTTAGAAATGTAAATAAGTCCCTTCCTTTAAGATAATTCAAGTGAATCCAATTTTTAATTAAGTATTTCCTCAAGCTTCTCCTTACATTTTTTTTTAATTTCTTTTTCTTTTGATTTTGCTTTCTTTTTTCTTTGAGGATCATTTTCAACCCTTTCTTATTTTTTTCTTTTTATGTGAGGATTAATATATCTGGATAGCCTTTAATGATATTTAATTTCATTGTCCTCTTCTTAAAGTTTAAAACTGCTTACATTTCTTTACTTGATAATGTGCATTAGTTTTGAGAAAGATTTTTCGTAAAGCCTCAATACTTTTTGAAGTGTATATATCTAAGATCTTTAATATTTAAAAAAATACAATTTTCCTTAATTTGAATAGTAAAAACACAATCATATACTCTAATAATAAATATCTTAACTCTAGAACTAACCTTTATTATCTAAAACTTTAACTTAAGTCTACTATAACATTTATTGAATAAAAAACATAGCTATCTAAAGCTAACACCACATACTACGGGTTATGTTAAAATAATTTTAAGATATGGTTTATTGAGGACAAATAAGGTTTAATTTAAAAAAAAATTCTTTCTTCCCCCAAACTTAAATTTTTAATTAATTTAAAATAGTACAGTTCATTATAAGCATCAAGAAAGAGAAAATTTTAAAAGTTCTAAACAGGAGAACAACATTGGTATAAGTAATAAAAACAGTTGCTGAGTAGTAATAAGTCTAAAATCAATATGTATAACATGACAATTCCAAAAGTAAAATACTACTCAAAACACTCAGGCATTTCTAAAAAAATTAGAGTAAAAACAAACAATAATGCATTGAAATAAAATTCTTAGCACACAATCCATCATAAGTACATTAAGTGACTACTAATGGAAATCAACATGAAAGATCAGTAGCAAAATGGAAAACTTTCTAATCCTCCTCCTCTTCTTCCTCCTCATCATCTATCTCCTTGCAACTCTCAAATGGAGTAAATTTGGGGCATGTAGGAAACTCAACAGAATGATCACCTCTCATTAATTTCACCAATGTATCATCAAAAATCACATCATAATCACTCTTCCTTGGCAGATACTGATCATAATGATCCAAATGTTCATCTACATTCTAAATCTGACTATGTAAATATAAAATATCTCTCTGTTGAATTAATAGTTGCTCCATGATAGTGTCCAGAGTAGAATCACTAGATGTAGAAGGTCTCAAAGCTGAAGTAGATGTTGCATTGGTAGCTCTACCTCGAGGTCTTCAATAAGCATCCACATTAGCTCATCCAATAGGCTTTAGTGGTTGGAGAAACTCCTCCCAAGACTCAAATCTAACTCCTGATTTTTTACATAAAGTAAAAATGAGAGAAGGATAGCCCCAACCTGCTGTAGTTCCTCCTATAGAAATTTGAAAAATGCACTTGTAAATCAGGGAGCCAACATTGATGGGCTTCATCATCTAAACGCAGTAGTTCAGAAGAGCTCTATCCCCGAGTCACTTCACTCAAATGGCTGGAAGGGAGAAAACGAGCTGAGATAAAATGTCACTCCATATATGGGGCTTTCAGTGTAGAAGAAGTAAAATTTTCCTTTTTTATTATTTCTCACTTTCCAATTTCAACATCCATCAGTCAGATATGCAACTATTTCCTTATGTTCTCCCTCAATAGGATCAAACTCAGCGTAAAAGCAGTCAGTCACATCAGGTAACTGAAATAAGGTGTTGATCAAAGCAAGGTTGAAATCAACTTGCCTTTCTCTAACAAAAACCAAATCATCAGACTCCTCAGGGAGATTGATGTGCCCCTAGTGCGTGCTGGTTTTCTGCGTGTTTTATGTCAATTAATTCCTCTGAGACGGTGCCAAAAACTTGACCCGACCCACAATTATATAGTAATTTAACTTTCAAAAGATAGCAAAAAAATTTGACCCAATTTATATGTAGCAGCTAATATGTAAAATCAAAATATTATAAAATGTAGAAAATAGTTCACACACTATGTGTTCTACACAAATGCATGTATCACTTCAAGTAATATAGATTTTCTTTAAAAACAACAGTATCGATCCCACAAAGAAGCAAGGTAAGAATTCTCTTAGGCTAATTCCAATCTATTACTATAAGCAATTAGTTTGGAAGGTTGATTAAAGTAGTTTTAATGTATGCTAACAAAAATAAGTTTACTAAATTAATTTCTCAACTTTAAAGTTAAATTTACTAAGACAAAACAAATTTTTATGACGAAGAGTTCAAATTTAAGAAAATATCATTTTCACTAAAATGAATTGTTGGTTAATGATAGAGATAAATGGTTTGAATTTGTATTGTGTCAAATAAGAGTAGTTTTAATTCTCTACCCTCGGTCAATTGTTATAGAGAATCATAAGCTAATCTTAGGTTTAGTCCCTAAATCCATGGTTAAGCTGAGAGGATATTGGCTCTCACTCCAGAGCTCCCACTTCCCTTTCCTTGAAGGCTAACTTTCACTTTAGTTCTTAAACACTAAGACCAAATTGGGGATTTTAGTCTCTCACCCTAGAATCTCCTATTCTTCGCCCAGTAATATATATATTTCCCTATTTATTTGCACTCAATTCCATGAACAAAACACTCCTTCATGGAATCGAATGTGATTCTCACTTTGTTGTGAAACTCATACTCCATTTCTCGGATTGTATGTTTCACAACAGATGTTAACATTTCAATTGAAAAAATCGAAAAGTAAATTAAGAACGGGGTGAAAAATCATCACAATTATTTAACATTTAAATGACACATTCAAATTATCTCTTCATTTCACCATATCTGATTGCAATGAGAAAGACAAAGAAGACTACTCATAATTTATGAGGAAGGTACGAAAAAACACAGATTATATATATATAAACAAGTTTGCAAACAAAAAAATGAAAGAACACAACTTATCTTAAACTCCTCCTCAAGCAAATCCCTTGAAGTTCCCTTGAAGCACTTTCTCTCTTTACAATCAACAGTGAATTCTCTTTTATAGAGAAGAAACATCTCACCTTTCCTCTCCTCTTACAGTTCTCTAAGAAAATCCTCTCCACAAACGAGACTTTGCTCTACACTTAAAGACACTCACACACACATGCACACACTCATACGCACACCCACCCACGCACACACACAACTCACGCCACCCCAAGAGAGGTGCCAGCCTTTCTCTTTTAAAGAGACACAAATTCCCTCCTTTTTCTAAGAGAAACATCCTTTCATCCCAAAAGATAAATCTCTTCATCCAATAGACATATCTCTTCATTTATAAGCCTTTTCCATGTGTCTAGATGCCAAAAACCGCCAAAAATCCGTCCATAATTGTCTCTGGCACCGTCGGCGCCGATTCTTGCGCCTTAGGCGCCATTTTAACGTCATTCTCTGGACTCGAGCTCCATCAGCGCCCATTCTAGCGTCGTCGACGCCGGTCTACAACAGCTCCACTCTTTCGCTCCGTTTGACTTCGTTTCAACTCTGTTTCGCTCCGTTTCAATTGTGTTTTATTTCTAACAGATAGACCTACAAAATAAACATGAAAAATAACATTTCTTTAAAGTGTAACTTCATTCAAAAATATTTGAGAAATGTAAAGTAGATTAAGCATAGAAAGACATATCGAAATGTGTCAAGTCAGAATTTTCTTTCTTGCTCGTTTTTACGCCAAATTGCACCAACTCCAAATTGCACCATTTTTGCTTCATTTTCTTCAAAAGTTCATTTCTTGTACTTGAAACGAAAAATATGCAAAATACATTTCTTTTAAGTGTAATATCATTAAAAATCATTAAAATTAAGCACAAAATCTATATGAAAAAGTAGGTAATTTTTAAGCGTATCAGAGATTTGCATAGAATTCATGAACAACAGAAATGACGATAGCAACAAAAAAATAACAAAAAAATTTCCAACTCCGGTCTACAATAAGACTTTCATAGAAATGCCAGGAGAAAGAAATGCTCACTCCTGAATAAGCTTATTTGAAGCAAGATTCTCACTATATCGATCTTGAGCAGCACGACTAACAAACTTTTTAGAATCAAAAGAAATCTTGCCCATACTTTCTTGATTTTAGGAATCATGTTCTAATCTAAAAAAAAATTGAATAAAAATCCAAATAAATTCCTAAATCAATTTGTATGAATTTCTAGCAAAAATTTTGTTCACCATGCATCCTCCACCAATTTCTTCCAAATTTTCCATTTTTGGCATAATCATAATGTGAAAAAATTACATGGTGAAAATCAAAATTTTCAAAGGCAAAGTGAAGCTCTTACCATATGATGATTTTTTATCGAATAAATTTTCAAAATCGACAAGAAAGGAGAAGCCTTGGGTGCAATAGGGAAGAAGATGAAGCGAGTTGAGCAATGGTGTGAATCGGTTTGTGATTTGCAGTTTGAAGCATTTTATGCTGGTTCGTTGCTTAAGCACCAGTTTGTGCACTTAGGTGCCCGTTCTCTGTTGACCTAACTTTTTGTTGAGGTCCAGTCTTTCTTCCTTAGAAGCCAATGATCTTGCCATAGAACTTTCCTGTTGACCACTCCCAGAGGACTAGTGATGAAACCCTACCCCACTAGAAATTCTAAACACCTCTTTGCTCTCTTGAAGTTCCACATGTTGGTTCTAACATCTAGCACTTAGTAGGTGGAGCTAACAAGGGGGACCTCAAGGAGAGTCTCCATAAGACTGTCTGGTCTTAGGGTTAGCACAAGGTAGTGTGGTCTTGGTCAGTTTTGCACACACACACACACTTGAACCCCTCACCTTCACTCACAACTTAAACCCTTGACCAAACATGCTTAGCATGTTTCCCCACTCTTTTGGAAACTAATGTGGTTAGTCCCCCAAACCCTTATCCCAAGGCTAGAGTTTGGCTAAGGCCAGCACATAGAGGATCCATAATGAAATCTCCCTTGGTCTCATGGCACCATAAGGGTAATTTTATGATTAGCATCCTCAATTGATCCTACTTTAGCCAAATTCCCAATTTTGGCCTTTTGCCCCAAAACTTTCCAAAATTACCAAATTACCGCAAAACCCTAAATTTTCCAAAATTACCCAAATCCTCAAATTATATCAAAAAATCATCCTAAACCATTTCAAATCGGTCAAATTGTCCAAAACATCTCAAAATTTCCAAAATTCCCAAAATGCCCCTTCACCAAAATTACCAAAATGCCCCTCTTGGCCCAAAAATTCCCAAAACCTCCCAAATCATTCCAAACCCCCCCCCAAAACCAATTCTAACCACCCACTGGGCTCAATTTGACCAAAATCCCAATTTTACCCCTAAATGCATAAAGTTTTAAAATCACCTCCAATTTCCACCAAATTCATTTCAAACTTCCCCAATTTTAAATCCAAATCAAATTTCATCGTGTATAAAGCCAATTGAAACCAAATTTAGCCCAATTGAATCCAATTTCAAGTCTAAATCTCAAGCT
Source organism: Phalaenopsis hybrid cultivar (assembly GCA_002079205.1). Taxonomy (NCBI): domain Eukaryota; kingdom Viridiplantae; phylum Streptophyta; class Magnoliopsida; order Asparagales; family Orchidaceae; genus Phalaenopsis; species Phalaenopsis hybrid cultivar. The sequence continues at coordinate 16,783 of JXCR01104223.1, read as the reverse complement.
TAATCCAAATGCCCCAAAATTGGTCTAATTTCAAAATTCCACCAAATTGAACTCCCTAACCCATTCAATTCCATCAAATTCACTTCCTATACTCTTATTAACATTCCCTTAGACCAAATTGAACCCTCAATTGGCCTAGACACAAACTTAAACCTACCCTAAGTTCAATCCAAATCAAAACCCCCCAATTTTATTCAAAACTAGAAATTCCACCAAATTGAACTTCATAGCCCCTTAATTATCAACCCAATTGATTTCCAAATGCCTCATGACAATGTTCCACACCAAATTGACCATTCAATTGATCTAAATCCAAGCTCTAGTCAAGCTCAAACCCAAGTCCAAGCCAAATCCCAAAATTTGAACCCAAACCTTAAGTCCACTTGCAGCCACTTAGTCTAGCCCAATTTGGACCACAACTGCTACCATTTGGACTCTAAGGACCAACCTAGATCCTCCTAGTCCACCCTAGAGGTACCATGGATCAAGGGTCCCTTGATTTAGGGGATTTCTTCTCATTTTTAGCTAAATGACCTAATCTTGCTCTCATTTGATTAACACCCCATCTTGATCACAATTAAACCTCCCCCTTGGTTCCTTGAGCCATCTAGCCACCTCCCCTGGCCTAGCCAGCTGGCCTAGTGGCCAGAAAACCCGAAACTGAGAAGGCTCCCCCATTGGCCAAGCTTCAAATTTACCCATCCACTGTGGTCAACTCTTATTGGCTAATTGCACCGCTCAACCCTCCACATAAGCACCCTTTTCCACCTCTTGAATTGCTCAATTGGACATCATGGCCATGGATATTTAAACCACCCCTCTCACGGCCATGGAGAGAGTGTTGCCAATTTCTTAGCGAGAGTCCTCTAAATTGCTCACAGAGCTCCTTCCAGCCTTCTTGAGTTCAACCCCACCAAGGCCGCATCACCCTTTGATCGAAGTCCTACTTAAACCTTATACCAAAGCAAGGTGACACTTTGAGGAGGTTCATTGGACTACAAGGAAGCTTCCACAAGCACCCAATTGAGGTCTTACCTCTTGGGCAAAGGTATATTTCAAAATCTCAAATTTTAGGCTCAGTTTCATTAATTGTAAAGTGAACTTGTATTTCATATGTATGTAACCATATAGATAGGTTCGCCTTGAATAGATGAAGCTGTAAAAACAAACCCCATGTAATTGAGAATTGAGCGAGATCTTAGGGTTTTAGTGTGAACAGTTCTTTGTTTAGAGTAGATGGGGATGATGAACGGATGTCTTCCATTCGCACGTGTATTGATCCAACAACGAAAGAGAAGTCGTGCGGGAGATTTGTTCGTGAACAGTGGGACGTGTGGCACGTTGAGGTGTAAAACACAATGAATCAAAACGTGTCACGTGTGACCTCAGAGCTTCCTAGAATGAGATGGTTGTTGGGTGGATAAGTAGATAAATTGAGTTTTTTTTTATTTAAGTTAATTCAAAAAATTTAAAAAATCACAACTTGGTGTAGAAAAATCATAAAAATAAAATAAAAACATATTCTTACTCAGTGAATAAAGAAGAATATCATGGACAAAAATAAAAATTATTTGGCATGTATTTTATTTTTAATTAATTAAATACTCCCTTGCTTATTTAATTTTAATTAAATAAAAAATAATCACCATGGTTTGAAATTTTATGAATTTGTTCCTCATGACAATTGGGATGTTCTTTGATTTTTCCAAAGTCAGAGAACATTTATAGCCATGAAACCCTAATTTTCAACCCTAGTTATCTATTTTTGCTTAAAATAATTATGTAAATTAATATAAGTCAAAAAAAACATGAGAGTTGTTTTGGAAGGTTTACTGTGGTCAGAGAACTATAAGAAAAATATAAAATAGATTTAAATAATTATGTAAATTATTCTAGCTAATTAAGTCATTAAAACTCATAAAAATTTAAATAAATATCATATAATCCAAAAAATTGTTTGTATTTAAGATCAAGTATGCACAAGAAAGTATAGCTCAAACAAAAATACAAAATACTTATCTTAGGTTTTTCCACAAGCAAATTTTGAAGTCCCTTTAAAGCAATCTTCAAACTCTTCTCAAAAGAAAAACAACACTAAGACTTTATTCTACTCTCTAATCTAGGGGACTCTCCAAATGATCTAAGTTTTCCTCTCATGAAAGTCTTCTTTAAACTCTTTTATGACCATATTATATAAGAATCTCGAAATCCACAAGAGGCACATCAAGTATCCCTTCCAAATTTGTCCAAATCCAATGCATCACGAAGATAAACTATCACTGGTGCTTAGGCACCGGATCTGGCGCCTAGGCGCCAGTCTTCGTCCATCTCTGGTTTCGCTTAGGCGCCACTATTCCACTTCATCGTTTTGCCTCCACTTTCTCTACTTTTTATTTAAACTTCATTTCTTGTACCTGAAATCAAAAACATACAAAATACCTTTCTTTAAAGCACAATACCATAAAAAATGTACACAAAATGAGCATTAAATGTATATTTAAAATAAATAAATTTGAGGTGTATCACCTTGAACCCTAAAAATGTGCTCCGGTTTGTAACTTTGTGAAGAAAAGCATCACACTATGCTTGCATAACCGTATGGATATGTTCGTCTTATTTCAATGATGCTTTTGGAACAAATCCCATGAGATTTTATGGAGAATCGAGGGAGATATTGTGGTTTAATCACGAACGGCTCTCAGGTTAACGTCTCGTGGGGACGATGACCCGATGTCGTCAATTTATGTGTCAAAAATGGACGATCAGGATTAAATCGAACCAATGAACTGCGGAAGGGAAGACACCATATTGATGCCACCGCGGACACTTGCGTGGAAAGCCCTGCAAATCAAAAGCCACCGCGTGGAGTTTCAACCCGTCTGATGATGCGTTGGTGCCATGTCGAATTAATAAGAAATTAGTGTTTTCTTATTTTAAATAAATTCAAAAAATATTTAAAAATGCATATCCTTGCAAAAATAAATCATAAAAATAAAACTAAAATAACCCTAAACTCAACAAAGCAAGGAAAAAGAAACAAAAATAAAATTGAAAATTAATGAATTATGTTTAATTTTTAAATAATTAATTACTCCAAGATATAATTTAATTATTAAAAATTAATTATAATTCCAAAAATTCTAAAATTCACAAGGTATTTTCCTTTCACCCCTGGATATGTTTCCTGATTTTTCCAATGTCAAGAAAAATAGCATAAATGAAATTCACCAATTCTCACCAAATTTTGTAATTATTTCTGAAAATATTTATAAAAAATCATAAAATTGAAAATTAAAATTGGTATTAGTTAGAAACTCCTTGGAGATTAATCTAATAACTAAAACCAATTTTCTAATCCTTTTAAGGGTTTAAAATGACAATTTAGACCTTTAGTGGAACAACTTGTAAATTCAAAATTTACAATCCAACCCAAGAATATAAATTGAATTATATTTATCTCATCAAGACATGAAGTTAGGTTAGATGATAGAGAGAGAGAGGGAGAGGCTGAAAGCAACAACGAGCGGAGCGGACCTTCAATTTGTACGTCAAGATTCTCTAGAATCCTCATATAAGTTTTTTAAAAGCACGGACACATCTACAAGACCGTTCATATCCCCCTCGTCGTTATTGGCCTTACGTTACAATCCTAATCAGATGGAGCAACAGCTCTAGATTACCGTCCACGTTAGAATTCATCATTATTAGAAGCTTCGAGAAAGATGTTTAATTCACTTAATTAACATCTACTAATGATAAATTATTCATGTTTATATTATAATTCTAAGTCCTATTGATGCACATCAAAATTAATCCATATATAAAATTATTCGCATAGGTCAATTTTTTACCTTTTAGAACACTAAAAATATTGACTTCTTTAATTGTGATAATATTTGACATGTAATCAGGAAATTTATCTAATTCAGTATAGGTTTTGATGAAACCATTGAGATAAACATAGTTGAAACAAAATTTAAAATCATTTGGATTGATTTCAAAGGATTTAGTCGATTTTAAGATTTACAGTAAACGAGGCAAACCTGACGATGCCAAAAGTGATCAAATTCAAGTTCAAATAGACCCAAATCAATCAAATGAAATATAGTTGAAAATTATGGATTTTCAAATCTAGTATATTTGTAGTGTTTCTATGAGAGAAATTTAACATGCTCAAGATCATCTAATTTCAAGATCATTTAATCCCCTAAAAATTGAATGAAAGATTAACAAATTAAAAAAAAAAAACACTAGCTATCAGAAGATGGTGAATGCTTTTAATAAAATGACAACTGGTCCATGAATTTTCATGGGTATAATCGCTATAGCATATTGCTCTTGTAACTAAGGTTCACACTTTAAACTCAAGTTCATCTATCTTAGGATATAATTTACTAAAGTCTAATTAAACTTGTGTTATGTAGGTTGTAATGTAAATTCATTATTGAATTACTAACTATTTTATATAAGCTATAGTTTATTAGAGCTTATTGAAAACTATAGTTTATTATAAGCTTATATAAACTAGAAAGAAAAAAATTGGGTTAGCCACCTACTATGGTCAATGAAGCCATTTAGAGGTTACTATAAGTGGATCCTAAGTCAAGAATAGGTGTTTGAAGATTTGATTGGATTTTCCCTCATCAAAATTGAAGTTAAAAAATAAATCCACCATAGATGTAGTGGAGTGATTAGAGTTCACAGGACCTATTAATGTTAACTGACATGGCCAACAAAGTCAAAGACATTGTTTGAGTGACACCACATAAGGATTTATTTTGGGTTAGGTTTTAATTGAAAGTTTAAATAAAAATTTTAATTTTAAAAATGTATTTAAATTTGAATTCAACTTTAATTTGACTGATATTATAGATTTTGAGAACATTTTAGAGGTTTAACATAAGAAAAAACCTGCTAACACTANTCAAAGACATTGTTTGAGTGACACCACATAAGGATTTATTTTGGGTTAGGTTTTAATTGAAAGTTTAAATAAGAATTTTAATTTTAAAAATGTATTTAAATTTGAATTCAACTTTAATATGACTGATATTATAGATTTTGAGAACATTTTAGAGGTTTAACATAAGCAAAAACCTGCTAACACTAGGGGAATAAAAAAGAAGACTTAGATCACCTATGATAATGTTCACTACAATCTAAAGAGAACTAATTGGTTGGGGCAGCTGCAGCTTAGCTGCCTCAGGAAGCTGCTGCGGGGAAGCTGGCTGGTTGTTTGTTTCAGCTGTTTGAAAATAGTTGTGTGACAGGTGTTTTTAGACAAATGATCATTCTGCCCTTGTTTAGTAATGTTGTTTGTAACNGTTCACTACAATCTAAAGAGAACTAATTGGTTGGGGCAGCTGCAGCTTAGCTGCCTCAGGAAGCTGCTGCGGTGAAGCTGGCTGGTTGTTTGTTTCAGCTGTTTGAAAATAGTTGTTTGACAGGTGTTTTTAGACAAATGATCATTCTGCCCTTGCTTAGTAATGTTGTTTGTAATAGAACTGTGTTGGTCATATATTTGAAACTTCTGTACAAAAACTCATATATGTATGAATTATATTACATTTGAAGTTACACTCTTTTTTACACTTCTTTCCAAAAATAAAATTATTAAAACGCTCATTTCTATAATTTGTCTAATTTAAAATAATCATAATAAATTTTGAAAAAAATTCATTTCTATGAAATATATTGACTAAAAAATTTGAAATTGCTAATATGAATTTAAGTGTGTTAGTTGACAATCTGATTATATACAGCTTAATAACATAATTATTAAAATNACTTCTTTCCAAAAATAAAATTATTAAAACGCTCATTTCTATAATTTGTCTAATTTAAAATAATCATAATAACTTTTGAAAAAAATTCATTTCTATGAAATATATTGACTAAAAAATTTGAAATTGCCAATATGAATTTAAGTGTGTTAGTTGACAATCTGATTATATACAGCTTAATAACATAATTATTAAAATAAAAAAAATTAGTCTAAATAAAACCAATTTAAATTTATATTCCCCATCTGCTCCACTCAAGGCAAATACACTAACCATACATTCACAACTAGACCTAGATGTGAAGGCAACGATGGGATTGTGGTGTATAAAGACCTCACTTCTTCCTCCTCCTCCAACATCGCTCCTACCATAAACCATTTAGGAAGGTAGCCATCATATTTCTCTGCTTCCTTCCAGCCCCTTTCGCTTGCTTCAGCTCTTCTTAATCTTGTAAAGCCATCTTCCAATGGGAATTAATAAATCCGGGAGTAAAAGGCAAAGGAGTTAGGGCGAACGAAGGGCGTCGAGAGTGAAAACATGAAGGAGAAAAGTGGGTCGCAGGATCAAACCCGCGACTTACGTTTTACCCAAACTGCGCCACATCACGACCCTCACAATGCCTCAAAAGAGCAAAATGAGTGGCACCCCGCCGTGTTGCCGCCCTGTCACTGCCCCCAAACAGGGCCTAAACCTTATGGTTANAAAATATAATTTCTTTTTAGATTTTTGAATTTTTTTACTTTTTTAATTTTTTAATTAATTATCTCTAAATTTCTTAATTTACAAAATCTATTTAATTTACCGTTACCTTACTCGGCAACGGCGCCAAAAACATGATCCCGAGTGAAATATAGTTGTGTAAAAATTATGTAGTTGACTCCGCTATACAACTGTGCCAAAAGCTTGATGCAATATTTTATGAATGAGAAATTTAAGCAATTAATGTTGGGATTCTACGCAAGTATACGTATCGTTATCAAGTAATAAAGGACTTTCTATTTAAGCCCCAAATATCGATCCCACGGGGAATGTTTAAATTTTAAATGATAAATTTAGTAGGAAATTCACAGAAAGTCAAAACAAAATTACTGTCACTAATTTTGCATGTTGAGAAATTATCAGAACTAAATTATTTAACTAATAACAAAACTAAAACATAAAGTTTAAATAATAACTACTAAACTATTAAACTATGTTTATGTGATGAAGATTTCTTATGTGAAAAAACATCTTTCTCCACTCAATGAGATTTTGGTAAAATGAGATGAGATAAATGGTTTTAATATGTATTGTGCCAAATAGGGGCATTTTTAATTCTCTGCCCTGATATAGTGTTATTAAAAATAATTGGCTAATCCCAGGTTTAGTCTTTAAATCCGTGGCTAGGCTAGGAGGATACTGGCTCCCACTTCCCTTCACTTGAAGGCTAACTCTCGCTATAGTTTTTAAACATTAAGATCGAATTGGGGGTTTTAGTCTGTCACCCTAAAGATTCTCCAATTCTACACCCAACAAAGTATATTTCTCTATTTATTTGCACTTATTTCCATGAACGAAATTCTCCTTCATGGAATCAAATGTGATTCTCACTCTGTTGTAGAACTCATACTCCATTTCCCGGATCATAAGTTTCACAACATATTTTAACAATTCAATTGATCAGATCAAAAAGTAAATTAAGTTTGGAGTTGAAAATCATCACAATTTATTTTATATTTTAATATTGACACATCCATATTATCTCTTCATTTCACCATATCTCAGAGTATGGAGAAATATAAAGTAAACTACTCAGACTTCATGAGAAAGCTAAAACAAAACACAAATTTCATATATAAAAAAAGTTCATACAATACTAATAAACCAACAACACTTATCTGAAACTATTTCTCAAAGCAAATCCCTTTTAGCCTCTTTTGGAAAATGTAGGAAGAATAAATCTTTCACTTTCTCCCTCCAACACTCTTAGAGAAGAGTTCACACTTAATCTCACAACAAAACTCTAAATTATAAGAACAATAGACTCTAAATGGTTGTGGAATAAAGGATGGAAGAATGTGTGATGCGTAGAAGGTTGAATTGGGGCGATGAGATGTCATGAAGAGTTACTTTTCTGATCAATTTTGGCCCCAAATAAAGCCTAGAGTCAATTCTTCAATAGGTGCCTTAAAAACTCTTCAAAAAGTGTCCAAATTTGTTGAATCTTCTAGAAATAGGGGCTAAACCGACATTGTCACCATTGGTACCAGTGTTCCACAATTTAATTCGATGCTCTCTGTCAAACGGCGTCGTCGCGCTGAACAAATTTTCAACTTCTTCATTTTTGCTCCAAATTTCATCATTTTGCTTCAAGTCCTAAAATTCAACAACCTGCAAGAAAACATAAAAATATCTTCTATTAAAGTGCAATATCACCAAAAATGCGTATAAAATATGGGTCTAAAAATGCATATATTTTTTTGTGTATCACTCATCACCAGCACGCACAAAATTCATGCATCTACAAACCTCATTATAAATTTGCTCCTCTTCCCGATCAGCATAAGCTTCACACATCCACAATTTTCCACAACTCTACCACTTCGCAACATTTCATCACCTTTCACTTCCGTCTAGGTTGGATACCAAGCCTTTGGACCTTCCTTCCTAATGGAGTGCAATTATTCACCTCTTAGGTTAGGAAACAAGTCTTTGAACCATCCCTTCCTAATGTGCAAATCTCCACCTCTTAGGTCGGGCAACAAGTCTTTATACCTTCCCTTCTTAATGTGCAATTTTCCACCTCTTAGGTTGAGCAACTAGTCTTCGGACCGTACCTTCCTAATGTGACACTCCTTCACTATATTGGGTTAAAATACCAAGTTTTTAGACCTTCTTTCCCAACATGGTGCAATCGCCATCTTCGCTACTTTTTCCTCATTTAGTCTTTGAGTTAGATGTGAGTCACTGTGCTTTCCATCTCAACCAAATTCCCTCACTCACATGAATTTGAAATTTCCATGACACTTAAAATTGACATCAAAATTAACACAAAGTAAACTGAGTACACCACGACTATCAAATTATCGACCAAGAATCCATATGGTTGTCCATCTAAATTCATAAAACACCCCTTTGTAAAGGCAGAGAGAACAAAGATCACTGCAAAATTTACAACTTCAATTTAAAGTACGTCGACTAATCCCTAGCAGAAATCTCTTTGGATTCTTCAAGTTGAGCACAATTTGCTCAAATTTGAAGTTTCATTCATTTTTCTGCACCGTTTTGAGTGTGAGGACTTAGACAGTTGTGTTGGTTTCATTAATAACTTTGGTCTACGATTACGTGGAGTGTGCTTGTCTGACACACCACACCTATTGGGGGTCCATTTATTGACATTATTTTTTATAAGGTCTAGTTTCTTCTCTTTAGAAGCCTAGGGTCTAACAATAGGACTTTCCTTTTGACTATCTTAGATGACTAGAGATGAAACCCTCCTACATAGAAATTCTAAACACTTCTCGACTCTTCTTGTGAAGTTTCACATGGGTGGTCCTAAGCTCCCTTTCCTCACTTGGGATGGTTAAGAACAACATGTGAAAACCCATGAGTGAGTTCCAATAGGATCAATGAGACCTTAAGGCAACTCTAGGTGGCCTTGGTCTTGGTCATAACCTCACACACGCTTTAACCTTAAAACTAACTATACCTAACCTACCTCATGGTTCTTTTTGGAGACTCATACGTGTGGCCCAAAACCCCTAGTCTTTTTCTAGGATGGCTATGACTAACATGTGGAGAACCCAAAATGAACTTTCACATGGGCATGGCCATCAATTCCAATTTCATTAAGATATACTTTTCCTCAAAATTACCAAAATACCCTGGCATCCAAAACTTTGCAAAAATTCTCAAATTCACTCCAAACATCCCCAAAGTCAATCACATCCACCCAATAACCCCAATTGCGCCCAAATACACAAAAAATGGCTAAATTTACCAAATTGCTCCTAAATCCCTAAAGTTTTTAAATCATCCCCAATTCCCACCAAATTTATTCCAAACTCATCCAATCTCAAACCCAAATTAAATTTCATCATGTGCAATCCCAATTGAGACCAAATCCAAGCCTAAATATCAAAATCAAGACAATTACCCTAAAATTTAACCAAACTCCAAATTTCACCAAATTGTCCCATGTAACCATTTTGATTCCACTAAAATTGATTCCTAAATTCCTCGTGACATTCTTCTTGGCTATATTGAACCATCAATTGGTCTAGATCTAAACCCAAGTTAAACCCAAAGTCCATGCCCAAACCCAAACCTCATTTTAAGCATAAAATCAAACCTTTTCCTAACGAGTTGATTTAATTAAACCCAAATCTTTCATGCCCATCCTAAGCATGTGAACTAGCCACTTCAATTCTAGCCTAAACCTATTTTTGAGCCATGGACCGAAGGTCCCTTGAATCATGAAAACTCCTCTCTTTATTTGGCTAAACCCACTTACACATGCCATTAACCATCAAGCTCCGAAGGTAATCATATTAAACATTCCCATAACCTCTCTAACCCAGCTAGCCACCACCCTTGGCCTGGCCGACCACCCTAGCTGCCGAAAAACCCAAAACCGAGAAGTTCACCCATAGCTTAAACCCAAAATTCTACTTATCCAATATGNGCTAAACCCACTTACACATGCCATTAACCATCAAGCTCCGAAGGTAATCATATTAAACATTCCCATAACCTCACTGACCCAGCTAGCCACCACCCTTGGCCTGGCCGACCACCCTAGCTGCCGAAAAACTGAAAACCGAGAAGGTCACCCATAGCTTAAACCCAAAATTCGAAAACTCCAATTGGTTAATTGCACTGCTCAGCCCTCCACCTCAGCTTACTTGCACCTACCAATGAGAGCCTGAGACCTCCCCCTTGGCCGGAATTGTAAAAATCCCCCTCCACGGCCAAACATATAGACCATCCAAAACTTAGGGGAAACTCTGTCAAATTGTTCCCAAAGCCACTCCCAGCCTTCTTAAGTGCAATCCAACCATCCTTAGCCACTTATTCCTACTGTCCGAGCTCAATTTCACCACCCAAATTAAGGGCTTTTTCAACCGCTTCACCCAACTCCTCAAACCCCCAAATTAATCATTTCACAAGCTTCAACATACCTCAAAACCACTTCCTGAATCGAAAAGCCCCTTTCCCGAGAAACCTAACATAGTCTTAGACCAAGCTTGAATCACCTTCAATCGAAATCATACACAGGCAGCACCTGAGCTCAAACTAACACTTCGAGGAGCTTCGTGGACTCAAGGCAATCATCTCCAACCAACCCAATCGCTTGGGCAAAGGCATAACTTAAAATCCCTAAATTTTGCCTCAATTTCATTGATTGTGAAGTGAACTTGTATTTCACATGTATTTAATCGAAAAGATAAGTTTGTCTCACTTAGATGAAGGTGTGGGAAAAAACCCCGAGTGATTTGGTTGAGAATTGAGTGAGATATTATGTCTAGAACATGAATGGTTCTCGGGTTAGGATGATCGAGGCGATGAGTGCAGGCCATCCATTTTTGTGTGCATCGAACAAACATATCAAATTGCGTTAAATGAAAGCTTGGAGCGAAAACCATGGGACGCAAGGCCAGCTGATGCGTAAAGTGCAGCCAATCGAATAGTGATGCATGGTCTTCAGAGCTGTCGAGGTTTGACGTGGCGACTGACTCAGATAACTAAATAAATAACATATTTTAAAATTAAATAAATATAAAAAATTTAGAAATATATATCTTGGGGTAGAAAATTCATAAAATTAAAAAAATACCCTTGTGCTCAGTGAATAGAGAAGAAAAATGTGGGCTAAAAATAAAAAAAATATTTTCCTTTTATTTATTTTTAAATAAATTAAATACTTTAGAGAGTAAATAAATCATAAATAATTAAATATTTATTTAAATCAAATGAAATTTTGAGGGGTTGTTTTAGATGACCTTAGGGATCTTATCTAATTTTTCTAAGGTCAGAGGACATTTCTATAATCAAAAGCCCTAATTTTTGAAATATTTAGTATTATTTTAATTTATCAAAAGTTATTGAAATTAAAAGAGAATTCAAAAAAATATAAAATCTTGTTGGGAAGGTTCACTATGTTCAAAGAATCTTAAGATAAATAAAAGTAGCATTTAAGAAATTTTCAAGCCATTTTCTTTTTTAAAATTAATAAAAATCATTACAAAATAGAAAAATATGAAATAATTCAAATAGTTACCAAAATGGGCCAAGTTGTAGGTAATCATCCTAGTAGACCTCTGTAAAAACTTGGAAGCAAAAAAAAAAAACATTTTTTAATGTAAATATGTATTTTCTAACTAAATACTAATTTTGGCTTTAAAAAAGTTATAATAAATAAAAGAAAAATCATAAAAATATGAAAATTAGTTTGGAGTATTCTTTATGAATAGAGGGACTTAAGAAAAATAAAGTTTAGATTAAAATACAAACTTCTTTTTTATGGTATTTTATAATTTTAAAATAATTTAAATACCAAAAAAAAAGTGAAAATACTCTAAATTGCCTTAAATGTCACTCTAACCACTTAAATAACTTAAAGAGGTGTTTGTAAATTTCTAATAGTGTAAAAAGGTACTTTTAATGATTAAATGTATTTTTCTTAATTTGTGAATACAAATAATTACAATAAATAAAATAAAATTTTCAAAAATACAAAATTTACTTCTCTGAGTTTCTTGGAATAAGAGAGACTTATGTTAAATATAAAATGATTTTTTTAAAAGAATATATATTTTGAATTTATTTATTCATTAAAATCAATCAAAAAGTTGTAAAAGTTAAAATATAATTCAAAAGTTCATAAAAAGTATTCCTAATGGACTTCTGGCCTAAGTGAACCTCTAATAATTTATTATATAACAACAACAACAACAACAACAACAACAACAACAACAACAACAAAGCCTTAATCTTACTACGTGGGGCCAGCTACATGAATCCTTTTTCTCCATTGCATCCTATTTAGTGTCATATTTTCATTTAGTACTAATAAATTAAGATCATTTTCTATACAATAAGTCCAAGTCTTTCTAGGTCTACCTCTGCCTTTCTTAACATCATTTGAATCTAAAACATCTACTCTCCTAATCAGATCATCAGATGGTCGATCTACAATGACACAAGCCAAATCTAAAACATCTACTCTCCTAATCGGATCATCTAATGGTCGACGTTTAATAAATAAGGCGAATCTAAAACATCTACTCTCCTAATCGGATCATCAGATGGTCGACGTTTAATGTGACTAAACCATCTAAGACGACTTTCTCTAATTTTGTTCGTCACAGGAGCTACACCAACCCTATCACAAATATATTCATTTCTCTAAAACCTCTACTCTCCTAATCGGATCATCAGATGGTCGACGTTTAATGTGACCAAACCATCTGACATCTACTCTCCTAATCGGATCATCTAATGGTCGACGTTTAATATGACCAAACCATCTAAACTTAACACAAGTTGAATCTAAAACATCTACTCTCCTAATCGGATCATCAGAACGTTTAATGTGACCAAACCATCTAAGAATTTATCTAATTTTGTCCGTCACAGGAGCTACACCAACCCTATCACGAATATATTCATTTCGCTTTAATTTTGTCCGTCACAGGAGCTACACCAACCCTATCACGGATATATTCATTTCGCATTTTGCTCTAAATGTAAAGCCACTCACCCACCTAATCATTCTCATTTCGGCAACACTTAACTTAGTATTATGCTTCTCTTTTAAAGGCTAACATTCAGCCATCTTATAAAAATTTCCTTTAAGTCTAGACATTTTGTTATACTTGGTTAAATTAATTTTCTCCGAAAATCCCTATTTTTGGACAAAAATAATTATTAAAAATTAAATAAAAATAAAAAAATATAAATTCTCTTATGATACTTTAATGGACCCACGATTGGGGTAACAAAAAAGTTACAAATTCATTTGAGTTAACCATAAAGAATTATGAAGTGGAGACCTCTAAGGGCAAAATGGTAATTAAGGAATTTTTTAACCTTAATCGAAATTTAGGGTAAACCAAAGGGTAAAAGGGTAATATTAATCATAATTAGTTCTCTGAAGTGATGAAAACATAAAGGGTTAAATGATATAAACCAATTCATTCTATTTTCTATAGAAGGGTAAAAATGTAATTTCTCAAATTATTGTGTTTTGGAAGTTAATTAAATTGGATCATGCTAAGGTGAAGGGCTTATGTTAGAAAGATAATAACTCACTAATTGGAAGCCCTAGATCATTGGTTAGATGATGACACAATCTCTTAACAATAATTAAGTTCATCTCCTTCAACCTTCTTTCTAAAATTACAAATCCACCCACGAAGACTTAAGAGCTTCATAGTGAACTAGGCTCAATCCAACATCACTTAATGAGGTTTAGAAGAGTACACAATAAATCATAAACACTTGCCAAACACTACACACTCAATTTCAATTGAAGGGGAAGATTACTTAATAGTTTAACCTGCCATTGAGGATGTTCACCAACATAATTTCTATGTGAAAAACCAAATGAATGTCAACCCACTCATGGGTTAATTAAATATTAAAGTTCACTGAGCACAAGTTAAAATGGTACAGCTAAATTAACTAGGAATTATCAATTCAACAAAATAATAAGTTTCTATGACTCGAGGTGACTCAGAAGATTCTAAGAGATGTTTAAGGTCATTTCCCGAGCACTTTTGCAGTCTTCTGAACATTTTGAAGGGCACTCATACCTATTATTCATTGTTGAAGAAAATCATCCATCAAATTTTAAGGATCCACAAAGATATACCTCGGGACCCGTTAATACAATGATTCCAATAAAATACCCTAGGATGCTTATCCTACATTAATAACCCGATGCTTAAGGGTTTAGTCTTGTATAAGGTCCTTAAATTCTTATGAGCAGCTGGGAATGTTTTTGCCACATATGGATCATCAGGCTTGTATAAGGTTAAGTTCTAGGTGGCAAAGGCGATGACGACATTGCTTATGTGTGCTAAAAGAGAGATGCGACTTAGGATTTGAAATTGTATATCCTACCTCAAGGATTCTAAATAAGGAGTGAGGATAGTATTGATGGTACTATTCACCAGCTTTTGGTGGGAGTTACCCCCGACACCCTTAGGTTGTCGGCAGTCCTAGCCTGATTAGAGTCATTAGCATGTGGAATATACTACTTTATAAAAAAATATTTAACAAAAATCTCTTTTATAACATGATTACTTTTGCTCACTAAAATAAACTCTACTTGCATGAAAAGTTAAAAAAAAAACTTTTAAAGGTCTACATGTTAATCACTTGGATCAAGGTTAAGGATTGCCCTCTTTAGATCATTGGGATGGTGGCTTCTACCCAAAGTTAGAATTACAAAACACACAGTCCAGCTCTGAGCCCCCACATTTACTAATGTTTTACTCTTAGGTATGGTTTCCATGTGTGATAATGGAATTTGTTTTATCCAATTCAGACTTTTCTCATGATTTAAAACAAAGTTTTCTCATATTGAATTTTCTCATAATTTGTTTAAGTTTCATAATTTTGCTTAAATTTTCTACATTTCATTATATTATTGTACTAACCTTTTTTTGCAGCAGTAGTAAAGGCCCGGGTATGCAATGTTATGTTTAATTGCCTTCTTTTATGAACTTCACTTCTATTGTTCTTTCGTAAGTGCATGTTTCATTATAATTTCAAGAACAAGAAAACATAATGCCCTTTCAACACTTAATAAAGAATCTAATTCACTCATTTTAAATTTACAACGATCTCTCGGATGAGGTAACCTATGGTTGCTAATGAGAATTCTCCATTCTAAATGAACTTAATAGCTCGTTTAAGCTAAGTAAATTTAAAAGAAAATAGTGATACCGGGACAACAGAACCGTGAGATATTGATCGGTGTTGCTCAACTTAAATTAAAATTCCCCCCAAAAAACATTTTAATGATAAAATCCATTAATAACAAAGTAAATTGCAAACTTTGGAGCTACCGTTCTAACCATAAGCTTAGAGCAGACTGCGACGCAAGAGAAGAACATCTTCGTGGGAGCAAACAAGGACAGTTTCAACTAAATTTTCCTTAATTTAAACAATAATTATCCATAGGATTTTGAGATAGCTCGCCTAGTGCGCACTTTATCTTTAGGCCTTATACAACTATGTTGTGCAATTTAAGCCCTAACTCTCTTAAAAATTGAGGTCGTCATTCGATATGACATAAATCCTCCTTTCTTTCATACTATTTACAAGATCAAATATCATGCAAATGTAAGCCCTAAGTAATGAAAATGACAAGATGAAACAACAAGTAATATCATCTTCGAAACCAAAGCCAAACTATAGGATAGTTTGGGAAGTCACGAGGTTCGCCTCAAAATCTGTGACATCCCCTACTTCTCTTTCTTTTAGATTTTGAAAATAATTGCTCATATTTGATCCACTCTAATTTGATTTTTCCATGCTCAACCATGAACACTAAACTTTGTAATCTTAAAGACAAATACCTCTAGTCATTATCGAGGGTTTTCTTGAGTGACTTCAGTCGCTTAGGATGTAATTAACTTTAGGGAACTAAATATCCCATGTAATATAAACCCTATTTAATCCTTATATTAGATAAAGGAACTTGTCGGGCAACATATAAGAAGGTTCGCAGACCAAACATATGTCACAAACTTTTTTATTAGTTTATTTAATCGAGTCCGCTGACAAGTAATGTGTCTATTATTCAGAATAGGTGTATCGTTTGTAGTATTATGCTCGGTCATTTAAACTATGAGATATGTTCGGTCTCACATTTNCCAAATTACCAAAATACCCCTCCATGACCCAAAATCCAAAAAATTCCAAAAATTCCCAATAAATCCCAATAACTCCAAAATATTTCCAATTTCATTTTGTCCAACTAAACCTTGGTCCAATTTGGTCAATATGAC
>JXCR01104215.1:7999-21109 GCA_002079205.1 Phalaenopsis hybrid cultivar | reverse complement strand
ATGCAATACATGAGAATATACCATACATTGCATGTGCTGAACTGGGTGTGCATTATTTGGCAATTGGTATGCCGTTGGATATCACTTATTTAAATTAAGGCATAAAATTAGGATAGACACTTTAATCAGATTTGAAATGCTCTTTGAAAGAAGCATAGCANTGGGTGTGCATTATTTGGCAGTTGGTATGCCGTTGGATATCACTTATTTAAATTAAGGCATAAAATTAGGATAGATACTTTACTTAGATTTGAAATGCTCTTTGAAAGAAGCATAGCCTGCTTAGTCGGTTTGCTTCCAATTTCTTGTGCATGATTGTTTTTTCTTTAGATTGTAATTCACCCTTCTTATCCAATCTAGGCTTTTTTTTTTCAAGTGAGGTCATCACCTTACATATGAAGTCATTTTCTTTTCTACTTGCTTCTTTTTGTTCCCCCCATCATTTATCTTATTTTTTGGCGATTGTCTGTATATTTGTCTTCTTTTTTTTTGGCTGAGACTTAATGATGGTTTCTTAGACCTTTGGATTAACTGATTAAGCCTTTGATATAAGCTGTGTAATAAAACTATCTCAGCCACATGTTTTTTGGAGATACTTTTGACTTTTGTTGAGAGTGGGGTAGGCTGAACTAATCCAATGGATTAAATTGCACTCAATTTTTTAAAATAATTTNTTTTTTGGCGATTGTCTGTATATTTGTCTTCTTTTTTTTTGGCTGAGACTTAATGATGGTTTCTTAGACCTTGGGATTAACTGATTAAGCCTTTGATATAAGCTGTGCAATAAAACTATCTCAGCCACATGTTTTTTGGAGATACTTTTGACTTTTGTTGAGCGTGGGGTAGGTTGAACTAATCCAATGGATTAAATTGCACTCAATTTTTGAAAATAAGAAGTAAGGTTGATTTTTGAAGTTTCATGATGAAGAACACAGATTTTATTTTCTCAAATATTAACTCATTTCAAAGGTTTTGCCAACCTTGATTGCTTGATTATGCTTTAAAACTAAACTTAGAAAGCGAATGACATAACACACATGTAGATGACATTTTGCCAATGTAATAGAGTTGATCTCCACCACCAAACCCGTTGAACCCATTGTCTTACTTTTAACTCTAGTTTTGACTCCGGGTCTGTTTGGGACAGCTGCAGCTTATCCTGCTTCTGCTGATAAGCAACTAATCCTGATAATCTGTTGATGGACAGCTGATCCGAATAAGCCGGCTGACTGTTTGGTTTATGCGTTTGGAAAACAACTTATTCTGGATAAAGACTACTCTGTCTATGTTCTGGATAAGCTGTTTAACTGTTTGTTTTGTGCGTTTTGTAAACAACTTATTTGCAGATTTTTTTTGGTTGAATGAATAATCTGTCATGCAGAATTTATTATTTTCTCAAATGTCAAGACATGAAAATGGAAAAGAGTTGAATAATATTTATATAACTCAAAAAGTTCTGATTACATCAAATAAGCATAGTGATATACGAATGTGAAATATACATTCACACACTAATTTGGATTATAATAAGACCCAAAAAAAAATGACATGTTAAAATTACAAGGAAAAAAATGACAATATTGACTTTAAAATGTAAAAGCACATCACGACGAATGTTGCGCGGTTCTGATACCTTAGAACCCCGAGCAAACCTATCCGACTGAGATATCGTAGAAACGGAAGCACTCGAACCACATGCGGTGGTCTCCCGTTGTGGTACTGTCGAACTCCGAGCAGCGGTGTCCAATTGGGATATCGTAGAAACAATTGCACTGTAGGCCCATTTGAAGAATTTGCAGTCTTTCGGTCAATGTCCCAACCACGGGCACCTGTAGAATTGCCGCCCGTAGCTATGTGTCTGTCGTGATGTGAGTAGCAAGGACGGTAGCCCACATCGGCACATCACTTGCCCAGACTTTCTTGAATACCTCAAGCTCATCGTCCTACAATTATTATAAAAAAAGTAGATCAGTCAAAAACTTGAATTACACCAGCACTACATCTACAACAAATCATAAGATTCATAAGATCTTACTTGACACAAGGCAGTATTTTAGAAATATATCAACTGAGCCTTGGATTTTCACTGCTTTTTTACTGCAGAGCTTTCCTTCGTTGATCCCAAACACCACAAAATGCTAAAGCCCCACATAGGGCATGCAGTCTAGAACTACAATCAAATTATTTAATCCTTATAAATATCATGTTCTCTCAATATTGGTTCAAAAGATCAAGACTTGCAGAGCTTTAAAGAAACCTTGTCCAGTGAAACATAACCCACAATATAAGAAGCAAATCCCCAAACAGTTTGTTTTAATGCAAGAATCTTGAATCCATTGATTGGATCATGCAAAATATATCACAGCCGCAACATTAGTAATTGTCACCCTCACCGCATTAAGAACTATAGCAAGCAGCGTAGAAGCCAGGAAGAGAACAACAGTTCCCCCCAAACACCCCAAGCTGAAATGTAATGGCAGACCAAACCAGCACAATATAGTATGATATCTGAAATGTAATTACAATATTCTACTCCAGGTAATACCGAAATGAACAGGTATGCCACAACAGGGAAGCAATGTAATAAAAAGTCTCATATAAGCATAAAGTTTCTAACAATCCCCTCATATAAGCAAGAATATGTAGCAACAAAATTTCCAACAGAACCCACATGAAACATAACCACATGTGGCCATCCAAGCTCATAAACAAACCCATAACTCCCAACAAATTATTTTTCATACTCGAACGAAATACAGAAGACAACGGTTGTCTTGAAAGAAGGGTCATCCAAGCTGTTTCAAATAGAGACACCATCCATCTAGTTTTGATAACCAAACAGCAAACGACACCTAACAATAGTTACTATGACAGCCATAAAAGACCCAACTGCAGTTATACAAGAAAAAAATGGAAATGTACATCTTCGAATCAAGGCAAAGATAATCATCTTTGAATGAAGCCATTGAAATCAAATATGAATGCTAGATTGTGTAAATAACAATAACTCTCTCTCTCTCTCACTATATATATATATATATATATATATATATATATAATAACTGCATATAACATTTGAGCAACTTAACCATTAAAATAATTTAGAAACTTTGCAGCTAACATTGCATATATATAAGACACATGGCATATATATATGACAAACTTTGCAGCAACTGCATGTATATATTTGATAACTTTGCATATAGCATTTAAGTCCAATTCTACAAAAAGAAGCCTCCATAAATGTGGCAATTATAATAACTAGAAAAGCTAACTTATGTAGCACACAATTCTTATGTATTTACATATCTTACCCGTAAACTTTCATGCTTACATACATAGCACTTTGGTGCTTTAAACCTATGTATGAAAATGTTTATTTCTGCAAATGAAGATTCAATGTAGAACTCTGCTCTGAAAAAGGCCTAAATTAATGGATTTTGAAGATAATAGAGACACAAAGGCTGCAGCACTTCAAACTTCTGAATAGTTATCCGTTCTAACTGAAGCAGAACTGAGAATACAGACACAAGATGACACTTACGCCAATATTTACATATGTAACACCTTAACTTCAATTTTTACATACATCCCACTTTACCTATGCATAGACAGGTGTATTCTACATTTTTAAAGTAAAAAATGGTCATTTTGAAGGGAATAAGAGCATGTCTCAATTTCCAGGTATAAAACAGTAAACTGCTGAGAATTCTTATGTTAAAACAGTGGGTAATTTGAAAGCTACATCCCAGATTCATCAACAAATTGTGAAGCACAATTTTCATGTAAACACATGATAATCGAATCAACAACAGAAGAACATAGGTTAACCGAACCAGCAACAGTGAGTTGGAAATTCGTAGCATTCATTCATACAACCTCCAGTGCAGTGCAACCAACACATTCATAAAGACAGAAAATATTACCCATATACGTACCAATCCAATGCAGTTACATAAGAATAGATTCATTTTGGGATAAAATATGCAGGGTAATTGCCAATACCTCTCTGACAGTTGTTCTTGATGAACCATGTAATTCATGAAGGTCTCGAAGTTCATTAAGCAGGTCGAGAAATATCACCTTCGTCATACGGAATATGTTTGCAAACCTTGTCGGGTGTCCCCGTAATAACTCCTCGCCCAATTTTTCTCCAATCTGACTCGATGTCATACAAGGGGTTCAGTCAACGTATGTATGCTAGTAGTAGTATAACAAAATAAGGGCGAGAGCGACTTTGTTGTTGTGGTTAAGTTCTTCATCCATTCTACAAAATGTGGTAAATGATATTTTTTTAAACATGTTAAACGTTTACTTGAAGTAATAGGAAAGATACTACAATATGAGAAATAAACGAAGACTTAAACATAAAATAGAATGACACAGACAATCACTTAAAGTTAAAGGAAGACATAGAAGCAAAAAGTCCATTACATAATTATTACAATGAATGGTACTAAAATAAAAACAAATGTCAACCCTAATCAATCATTCATAAAAGATCGCAAGTAAAAAAGTCAGAATTCTGGGTCCAAATTCGCGAAGAACTGTCTAAGAGTGGAGTTCCCTAGCAACTTCACATATTTTTAGTACATGAGTTCATCTTCTTTAACACCGGGATATGTATTCAGGATTTTAAGGCACTCTTGAATTGAGTAGTTGTTTGTTGTTGTTGTTGGTGGTGGTGCAGTCTTCGGTTTGCAGGATTCAAATAGCATCTCTATGGAACCTCTGACAAATGCGACTCCAACTTTTTTTCTTTTTCGCTCTAGGACGCTTTGTCTCATCGGTTGATTGAACATCTGTATGGAGTTGGATGAGACCTTCTCCAGACTCACCTATGTGCTCGGATGTCATGTCATGTGTTAAACCAGCAAAGCTCTGATCAGTTGGGGTGAAAGCGTGAGTTCCGGTAGTGACAACACCTATGAACATGCCATCCAACTTTTTCTCTATTACTGGATCAATGCCACTAAGTTTGAATTTTTTTGGCAGTCGGCACTACCTGTAATAGAAAATATAAATTATTAGTCTTAGAAAGATGCAATCAATGCGAAAACCAAATATAGGTATGTATTTATCTCTAACTTTTGAGCCTACCATTCATCTGGTGCATGTATTGTCCGCTTAAGTGGATTCCAACCCAATCATGTTGATTCTCTTTTGAGTTTTTTCNGCTCGGATGTCATGTCATGTGTTAAACCAGCAAAGCTCTGATCAGTTGGGGTGAAAGCGTGAGTTCCGGTAGCGACAACACTTATGAACATGCCATCCAACTTTTTCTCTAATACTGGATCAATGCCACTAAGTTTGAATTTTTTTGGCAGTCGGCACTACCTGTAATAGAAAATATAAATTATTAGTCTTAGAAAGATGCAATCAATGCGAAAACCAAATATAGGTATGTATTTACCTCTAACTTTTGAGCCTACCATTCATCTGGTGCATCTATTGTCCGCTTAAGTGGATTCCAACCCAATCATGTTGATTCTCTTTTGAGTTTTTTTCAAAATTTTCAGTCTTTTTTTAATTGATCCCATTTTTTGTTTAGTTTCATCCGATCGTGATCCCTTCTGGCCAGTTCCTTGAATTTGAGGGTTAGATTCTGCCAACCTTCTTTATTGAAATAGGTGGTCGGCTTATTACGCAACTCGGCTTCCCTCACACAGAGATCACAAAATATCAGGGTGGTCTTTTTATCCCACATCGCCGATGATCCAAATTCTTTNTATCCCACATCGCCGATGATCCAGATTCTTTAGGTTTACTCATTTTGACTGTGAGATAAACAAGCTAGCATGAATTAATGGTGTTCAAGAAAAAAACCGTATATACAATGACATTTTTGTGGAAAGGAAAGCATAATAATTTTTGTGAGACGAGTCTTTTGAAATGAGCCATTTGAACACAAATTACACAATAACATAACTGTTATAGTGATCCATGTCGTTATCTAATTTTTGTGGAAGAGAAGAAATGCAAGAAGAATTGTCAATCACTCCTGTATTATCTCTATATTTCTTTCAAAAAGTAAAATTGCAATTCATACTTCTATCTGAAAAATATAATAATATTGGGAACATATATTCATGACAAACTTCTAACCGAGCAAATAGATCATGCATAATTTAAGTTCTTCCATATATTTCTATAAACTGCATAAAGATCTTGCATAAAGACTGCATAAATACTTCCATATAATTCTCTAAAGTGAACAAATGATAAAGACTACATATAGATCTTGCCATATGAGACTGCATATAGATCAGCATAAAGATTGCTTATACTTCTTGTCATATCAAATTTTTAATAGCCACAACAACAAAATGAAATCCCCCACATTCACCGAAATCATAGATCAAGCATATTATAAGTTAAAAATAGAGATCAAGCATATGAAACACAATCGCACTGTAACGTGAAAAGATCACCGTTTGATCTGTATTCCAGAGATATAACAGAGGGAGAAAGAGAGCAGAAACATTCCACACAGTAAAATCAAAATCTCCATTCTTCATATATTTTAAAAAAAAGTGGATCTAGATTTTCACTATAAATATTCCTCTATCAACAACTGGATCTAGGCTTTTAGCCACTAAACAACTCCACATTCACCAAAAATTTCAACAGATGGATCATCCAGAGCTTTCTCGTCGAGTTGGGGAAGGGGGGAAAGAAAATGGATCCTTACCTGCCGAACGAATTCGTGCGAGGATGCGGGATGCAAGAGATATGCCTTCGAACAAAAGAGGAAAGTCCCTGATGCGAAACTGATTCACGAGGGCAACAGAGTAAAACCTAGGAGGCCGAACGCGGTCCGCGTGTAATGTAAAATAGGAAACGGCATTTCCATTAACGCGTCCCCAACGTGAGGAGCAAACACGGCAGCATTTTGAAAACGCCGCCGCATCGATGTGCTGTCCCAAACGGGCCCTCAAACTATATCAGATTCAAAAGTTGGTTAATTTTCTGTGAGGATACTGTGTTTTGGAGAAACTGTCATTGGCTGTGAATTTCACATTGTACGGTTATCTGATTTGTTTTTTTATTTGTACTGTTTAGTTTGTTATATTATATTGTTTCTTTGTTTTGTAGTCCCACAAGGGGTTGTGAACTGTTAGCAGTAGCAAAATTGGAATACATATGCTATGTTTAAGTCAAGAATGATTTTTTTATGAGCGCATACTTAACAATGGTTGTGTCTACATGCAGCGGATGAGGAGAGAGAGCAGATAGCAAAGGAAATTGCCAAAGACTGGAGTTCTGGTATGCTACCAAGAAATTTCTTACTATTTTATCCACCATCCATCATTCGGATCCAGCTCTATATTTTAATTTTTTGTAATGCGAGTTTCATTCTGGATTTAAATCTTCTGGTATGCTGTCTGTACTGCAGTTTTTGATCGCACTATAAATACACTCTTCCTTACCGAAATGGTTCGGGGCCTCATGCTGACCCTGAAATACTTCTTTGATAGGAAAGTCACTGTAAGTTTTATTTTTCTGATTGTTTAATTCTTAGCTATTCTATGATGCCAGTAGTTTTTCGCTCAGAAAAAAACTATACTGTTTTGTCAAGTTCTGGATCATCTTTAATTTTTTGGTTGCAGATAAACTATCCTTTTGAGAAGGGACCTCTTAGTCCAAGATTCCGTGGCGAACATGCTCTACGCCGCTATCCTACCGGAGAGGAGCGCTGCATTGCTTGCAAGCTTTGCGAAGCTGTAAGATTATAATATTTTCTTGTCTTTAAACATAAATTTGGCTTAGATTTGATTGCATTGGCATGAGATAATCCGGTTTGGAAAAGTTCCAGATTTGATATTTTAATGGGATGATGTTGTGTTATTTCATCAGATTTGCCCAGCACAGGCAATCACAATTGAAGCAGAAGAGCGTGAAGATGGCAGCAGGAGGACCACAAGGTCGTTTACAGTTCTAGTTTAAACTTGCCAAAGCCGTATAATCCTTACAGTTGCCTTTCTTATCAGCTTTTCTATGGTATGCATGTGCAGGTATGATATCGACATGACGAAATGCATCTATTGCGGCTTCTGCCAGGAAGCATGCCCTGTGGATGCCATTGTTGAAGGTCCTAACTTCGAATTCACTACTGAAACCCATGAGGTGACCACTTTGTTTCGCCCGAAATCAAATTCAAATGCAATTTAGGAAGCACTTATCACTGATTAGTTGGTACTGTTGTTCTTTTTCGCAGGAGCTCCTGTATGATAAGGAGAAATTACTTGAGAATGGGGACAGGTGGGAGACCGAGATTGCTGAAAATCTTAGATCAGAGAGTCTCTATCGCTGAGCTCCAACCTATTTTGTTTCTCTTGTTGTTGACTTGAAAATAAGGCAATCACGGTTGAATGCTTTAAAGATTAGTGCTTTATGAATATGCCTGCCGTAAATACTTCCGATGTTGTAAAGTATCAACAACATGCATTGGCTAACTCCTTAGACTACCAGAGTTCTTCTCTTCCGTATTTCAGTGATAAGCTGGGGCAAAAGTATTTTGGAGACTTCATTTGATAAGTTCTCGCAAACCTAGCATTGCTTTGGAGTCTTTTTCCTAACTTCAGTGAGAGGCGAATTGACCGTTATATTAAATCATTTGGTTTTTAAGTTCTTGGAGGAGTTTGCCATCATTTATAATTTGGACGCTATTTGGTATTTGTGTGTAGATAAATTTAAGTTATTTAAATCTAGTGGTTGCCCTCGATATCATTAGAAGGCTTTCATAAAGGAAAAATTTTTGTATCCGGACTCCGAACTCAAATATGCGTCAGTGAAAATTTGTCACATGACAAGTGGACCCCAATTTTTTTAAAAATCTCCCATAACTAGTGTATTACAGTGAGACTCGCATGTAAGTTTTCACCACTCTGGACTCAAATTTGTGATGCAACTTTCTCTCTTCATAAAGTCGTTGATGGAAGTATTAAAATTTCTCTTTACGTGCTAACCGCATGCTTTTGGGTTATGAATACTAAACAAAAATATGATAAAAATAATTGTATTATGGTGGATTTTAGAGAAATCAAATAGCATTGTCTAATTTTTAGGCTCTTAGTTGGAGAGAAAATATTACATATGATGAAACATATGTACCACAATGATGGTTGTATATATGTTCATCATATGTAATATTTTTTTCTAGTTGGGAGTGGTTTATATTTGTAAATCTCTTAATTATATTTTAATCTTTTAATTTGTTGATTATTTTTTAAAAAAATATAAAATTATAAGTCTTGTGCGAATATTTTTCTGTGTAAGCAAAAATTATAATGGTTGAGTGAGAGTTTAATATCTTAGTTTTATTGTATAAAGATGTAATACATATATAAATAAAAGAAAATCAAAAGGGTATTGTATTTGGGGAGTTTAAAAAGAAAAAAAAATTGGAGGGCATATGATAGTCAAAATAATTCAAACAAATGTATGTTGTAAGGAAATATATCTCCTCAAGAGGTGAGGTGAGAGGAGATATTACAAGACTTCAAAATTGTTAGTTTGGCCTTCTATGAGAGCAATGAAAAATTATGTTGAGGCAATAAAATGACGGTTAATATATATTTTATATGTTATAGATGTCCCTTTTAGCATTAATAGATCACCGAAATAAAATATATTTATCAAGGATTTTTGTTACATTTTTGTGCTGAAGAACCCTTAGAGCGTGAGCACATTATAAGCTCATCATTTCAAATTTTTTACAGCTACAGGTAATATCAGAATTACCTCTGTCCAGTTTAACAATCCAGTGTCTGTCTCTGTTCTTATTATCGAGAGTTCAAATATGAAATTCTGAATCCATATTAGCGGAGCACTCCACAACAAGCTCACACAAACCATGTAAAAACTGTGCTTTAGACGCATAATATAACTTCCTTATGTAAAGTAGAGCAACCTGTCTCAACACGAGACTATTTTTTACAGTAGGAGAAATTGCAGACTGCTGACATTTAAAATTTTCATCCTTCTCATTCTTCTTCAATATTTCATAACATTTTCAAGACCCAAAAAACATTCGGTGAGGGTGCTTGTTACCTTGGAGACACCATGACAAATCTTATTAGTGGACTTACTTCTTTGCGTTGATAGGATCCCCATTCCAAAAATTTCTTTATTGAAGGCGGTTGACCACTTATGCTGATAATATACAAGTCATCCAACCAAACATTCTCATGTAGGTTTCTTTTCTCGATCATTTTACCCCAAGTTTCTTCGAACTCCTCTTCTGAGTCACATATGCTCAAGCATTTATTAAAAAAATCATTGACTCACTTGCTACCCACGCCACAATGGACTTTTGAAGATAATTTTTGGTAAATGTGCCATTGACATAATCTATGTCTGGTGTGCGGAAGTCACTCTTCAATGGCTTTAGACATTGCTTAATTCTAGTCAGTGAATATTGTTATTGGATGCTTGTTATCCATTATACGGATAAAGGCTTTGAATATCCACTTGAATAATTCAATCGTTTCATCTGACAAAAACCAACACCGAAGAGAACATTCTGTAATTGGTGATTCACACCGAAAATTGGAGCACAACATAAATTGTATTTATTCAATCTATAACTTGTATCAAATATTATTACATCTCTAAAGCTGACATAATCAATCTTGGACATCCCATCACACCATAAAAAAATCACCAAACAACCCGACTCATCAATTTGGAAGCCCACGCAAACATTGGATCCTCCGCTTGCCGCGTAGTGAACAATTGTATGAGAGAATTAGCATCTCCTAGTTCAATTTGAACTCTTCTCTCTTTGTATGAAATTATACACATCCCTCTTTGTGCAATCAAGATTCTCCACTCATCCGACCTCAGTAGCGAGGAATTTGAATGCATCATTGGTTATAATCCCTGATTTTGTCATTGATCTGAGGATATCAGCACTGATGCCGCACATCTTTCTACTGGAACACAATAGATGCTTGTCACCGTTCTCCGCCAACGGATGGTTGTGACTTTCTATGAATTTCTTAACCGATCAGTTGCCTTCTAAATCAACGACATATTGAATCAAGACTGGACAATCAGTCATTATGTCCGCTCTTTTGAATCTCACCGTGATAATGTCGTTCAACTCTTTCTTGAAATCAGCCCTACCACAAACAAAGTCCTTTGTCTTAATCTTCTTTGAATTCGGCTAGAAACCACTGTGGTTCTTTCGCACAGTAAATCCAATATGGTGTGCATATACACAATATTGTTCGTAGGCTTCTTTTTCATTGTGGACAACTGCATGAAGCAATTTATCTGTCTCGGGTGACTGCAAATTTAAACATCATCATTAGCACCCAAAAAGGAAATCAATACAAAGCCACAATACATAAATCACACCATCATAATATCATAATATAACCCAAATAACACCATTGCAATGTCAATATAATAGACCAATCAAATCCCATTAAGAAATATTACGAGCATCAACGTTAAAAGCCTATAATAGACACATAATACCGTGATAAAACCACAATAACGCCCTGATAACACAATCATAACGCCAATATAAGACTCTGATAACACGTCTAATTAGATTAAATAATACTAGGATAACACCATGATAATACCAAAATAACACAACATTACCACCCCACCATATAGGAGACCTTATAGGCAAAAAAACATCCCGCATAACACCACAATAACACAAGCATAATACCATTAAACGTCAACATAATACACCAAAACAAAACCAAGTCAGCAGATCCAATATTATCTTAAAAACACTATGATATTACCAAAATAACACCAAATCCCCACGACAATAATGTTGCAAGCAAATGATTCTGTAACACTTTGACAACATTACAACGAAGAGAATAGCTACCCATTAACCCCATCACGGCGACGAGAACAACACTTCATTATGACAATTATTTAACCCACTAAAAATATGAAGAACAATCGGAAATGAAAAATAACTCAAAAAACAACCACTATAGCACCTTGATATTACCTAAATAATACCACGTCCCATCCTAACTGAAACTTAACCTTACACGTCAGATAAAAACAGAACAAACTTCATTAAGAAAACAAATATTTCTTAAAATCTAAATCTGCAGTCAAAGAAGTATAACCTACCTGCCGAATTCCTTCTGTCGCATCTAAACTTAACTCATTCTCATGATTCTCGAAAATATTTTGATATTCCAATTCTCGCAAGTATTTTGAGATTCCAACAATATTTTCTCGTCAAGAAATACTTCAATCGAACCAGGTCCATCGAATACGAATGTATCCTAAAAATGCAACAAAATAAGGATATCCTGAATCACTATACCTAAAGGAGACAAAATACGACTTTTTTCCAATTGGTGGGAAGTGAAAATAACAAAAGTGCGTTTTTTTTTTGTGCTTGAACGGGATTCGGGCCGAGTCGGGTGTCATATAATAGAGTTTTTAACCTAAATAATTATAATGGTGCCGAATTCCACGTGCCATTTTCTCGTTGGCTACTGTCGTGCAGGAATAATTTTTACTGCCCGAAACCCTTCCTTCCTACCGGTTTCGCCTAAAACCTTCGCCTTTGTGACCGAAGGCAACGCGGGATCAGGACGTAACAAGACCTCCGAAACATCCATCTTTCTCCTCCTTCCGGTCCGCACCTATCAAAAACCATCGAGGAAGGTAACCCTCGCCTTTCTCCCCCTTCTTCTCTATCTTTCCCCCGCGCGCTTTAGCTTAAAAGTCCTAACATAAATGTAAGATTTTCAAATATAACAAACCGCAAGCAGAATCGAGGTGAAAAGAAAGGAAAAACCTTTTGGCCGGGCGGATCGCTCGTCTTGTTTACAATTGTCTAATCCATCCTAACCTCAGCTTCCTGATTCTCCTCTCGATTTGTTTTGTTGTCACGGCTATTGCGCTATTAGATGTCCCTTACTACGCTCAGTCGATCGCCTTCCTTGAAAGGTGAGGCGCGGCTGTACTATTGACGGGCTTCCAGTTGTTTGCGGTTGCGACAGTGAAAAGCACCTCTGTTGGCCGAAGATACTCTTGTCTTGTGCTGAAGTGCTAAATTTGTTTTATGATGTGCATAAGAAGAGCTTGATGCAAAGTATTTCCAGTAATTTTTTT
>JXCR01104214.1:10365-25789 GCA_002079205.1 Phalaenopsis hybrid cultivar | reverse complement strand
ACAAGTTTAAGGATACACAGATGCGGCCTATGCAGGATCAACAGTGAATAAGACTTTTATTTCAGGTTATTGCACATTCTTAGGAGGAAATCTCATAACTTGGAGAAAGATTAAACAACTTGTGTTTTCAAGATCAAATGCTAAAGCTATGTTCAGAGTCATTGTGCAAGGGATTTGTGAGCTACTATGAGTTAAATTTAAATTAAATGATTTAAAAATCAAGTGGAAAGAGCCTATAAAATTATGTTGTAATAACAAAGTAAACATTAATATTGTATACAATCTTATATAACAAGATTGTACTAAGCATATTGAGGATGATAGAAACTTTATAAAAGAGAAATTAAAATTAGTCTGATTAGTATTTCATATGCGTCCACAGAAAATCAATTGTTAACATATTCAACAAAAGACTCTGCAACCCAATATTTAAAAATATCATAAGCAAACTTGGAATGATAAATTTTTACCATCCGATTTGAGAGGGAGTGTTGAACTTCTATTCCAATGATAACAAAGAGCTTGAAACACATATATCAAGATTATATTGTGGAATTACGCTCATTATTATTTACTTTACTTCTATTTAGTACTTGCTATATTTAGTCATAGTATAAAAAGAGTAATTCCTTAATTATAAGTATTTATGTTTATTCCATAATTATAGGAATTACTTAATTGTAGGGAGATTTCTTTCCTCGTTTTATCTCTTGTATACGCCTACTTATAGGTGAATTATCTATGTATTCAGTGAGAAAAAAGGTTATTCAAAATTGACATGGTATCAGAGTCATCAAAGAGAAGCCTCTCCCGCTCGGCTCGATCATGGCCCTTCTCTCCCGCGATCCTCCTTGACCGAGCGCTGCCCTAGTTGTCGTCCGCATCCGAGCGCCGCTCCNTCGATCATGGCCCTTCTCTCCCGCGATCCTCCTTGACCGAGCGCTGCCCTAGTTGTCGTCCGCATCCGAGCGTCGCTCATACCGATCGCGCCTCTCTCCGATCGTCCGTCAGCTTCGAGATTGTCAGCGTCCGCTTCCGCGTCTGCGCTCGTCTCCCGCCATCTCCCGCGCCGCGCGTCTCCCACGATCGCCGACCCGAGCACAGTTGTTCCCATCCGTGCTTCTTCCGCGATCGTCTCCATCAATCGTGCTTCTCCCGCAATCTCCCGCATCGCGCGTCTCCCGCGATCGCCGACCCGAGCACAGATGTTCCCGCGATCTGTCGTCGACTCTTCTTCCACGTTCTTGCCGTGCTCAATGACTAAGTACAATNTCAATCGTGCTTCTCCCGCAATCTCCCGCATCGCGCGTCTCCCGCGATCGCCGACCCGAGCACAGATGTTCCTGCGATCTGTCGTCGACTCTTCTCCGGTGCCGACTCTTCTTCCACGTTCCTGCCGTGCTCAATGACTAAGTACAATCATGCCTGTAACTCCTCCTCCACTAGTGATGTCACTTCTAGCCACCCCTCCGCGGCTGGGTCTCCATTGCTAAGCAATTCAGACAGTAATTTTGTCCTCATCACCAGCCACAAACTCACCGACCTGAATTATCTCCAATGGTCGCAGTCAGTCATGATGTTTGTATGCGGCAAAAGCAAAGATGACTACCTCACTGGTGATGCTTCAGCTCCGATGACGACAGATCTGTCATACAAGACTTGGAAATCCAAGAATAATATGGTTATGGTATGGCTTGTTAACTCGATGGCACTTGATATTGGCGAAAATTTTCTTCTCTATGGCACGGCTAAGGAAATCTAGGATGCTGCCCGTGAGACCTATNGTGATGCTTCAGCTCCGATGACGACAGATCTGTCATACAAGACTTGGAAATCCGAGAATAATATGGTTATGGTATGGCTTGTTAACTCGATGGCACTTGATATTGGCAAAAATTTTCTTCTCTATGGCACGGCTAAGGAAATCTAGGATGCTGCCCGTGAGACCTACTCTAGTGCGGACAATACAAGCAAGCTATTTGCTGTTGAGACCATTCTTCATGACTTTCGTTAAGGTGATCTCTCCGTCACCCAATATTTCAATACTCTTACTCGGTATGGGCAACAACTAGATCTATTCGAGGTGTACCCTTGGAAATGTCCTGAAGACTCTGTCATATTTCGCCAAATCATAGAACAGAAACGCACCTTCAAATTTCTCCTCGGCCTCAAATCTGAGTTTGACCAGACTCGCTCACGGATTTTGAACTCGAAACCTCTTCCAACAATTCGTGAAGCTTTCTCCGATATACGCCGCGAAGAGAGTCGCCAAAAGGTCATGTTAGGTGCTTCCTTGTCCACTACAGCCCTCGACGGGTCTGCACTTGCTACTCATATTCCATCCAAAGACAACCGTCAACGCTAGGGCCGCCCTTGGTGTGACCACTGCCGTCGTTCTGGCCATACTCGAGATATGTGTTGGCGGATTCATGGCAAACCCGCCAATGGGAAACCCAAACGGGATCATCGGGCAGCTGCCACCAGCACCACTGAAGCCTTTCTNAGGTCATGTTAGGTGCTTCCTTGTCCACTACAGCCCTCGACGGGTCTGCACTTGCTACTCATATTCCATCCAAAGACAACCGTCAACGCTAGGGCCGCCCTTGGTGTGACCACTGCCGTCGTTCTGGCCATACTGGAGATATGTGTTGGCGGATTCATGGCAAACCCGCCAATGGGAAACCCAAACGGGATCATCGGGCAGCTGCCACCAGCACCACTGAAGCCTCTCCAGGAACGAGCCCATTCAGCAAAGAACAAATCCATGCCTTCCAGAAGATGCTCGATCAGTTGTCACCAGTCCAGCCTACTAGTGTGGCATCTGGGTGCCACCGACCTTGTTACCTATCAAGGTATTTCCCCATCCGCTTTCGTTTTGGATTCAACCTCTTCTCGCCCCTAGATTGTTGACTCGGGTGCTTCTNTACCTATCAAGGTATTTCCCCATCCGCTTTCGTCTTGGATTCAACCTCTTCTCGCCCCTAGATTGTTGACTCGGGTGCTTCCGATCATATGACCGGGGATGTCTCCTTATTATGGATTACCGGCCGTGTAATCCGACCCTCACTGTTCGGATTGCTGACGGATCAGCCTCCAAAGTTGCTGGTCTTTGTTCTATCCGCATCTCTCTAGATTTATTCCTCACTTCTGTGCTTCATGTTCCTACTTCAGATTGCAATCTGATATCTATTAGTAAGCTCACTCATGATGGTCATTGCGTTGCTAAATTTTTTTNTTGTTCTATCCGCATCTCTCTAGATTTATTCCTCACTTCTGTGCTTCATGTTCCTACTTCAGATTGCAATCTAATCTCTATTAGTAAGCTCACTCATGATGGTCATTGCGTTGCTAAATTTTTTCCATATGTTTGTGAATTTTAGGACTTGAAGTCGGGGAGGATAATTAACAGTGCTGAGTTGCGCAGTGGTCTCTATCTCCTCAACAAACCCTCTGTCAGTCTAGTCTCACCCACCGGTTGTATTCCAGTATCGAGTTTGTCCTGCTTAAATTCGCTTAGTACATTGTGTATTACATTCCAACGTTAATAATGATAGTGAAATCATGTTACTTCATTATCGTTTAGGTCATCCCAACTTTATGTACCTAGGGAAACTGTTTCCTCATTTATTTATTAATAAGTCCTACATTTTTTAATTGCGAATTTTGTCAACTTGTCAAACACACTCGTACTTCATTTTCTCGATTATCATACAAACTCACTCGTCTCTTTTCTCTGATTCATAGTGACGTCTGGGGTCCTTCTCGTGAAAAAAATATTTCTGGGGCTCAATGGTTCGTGTCCTTTATTGATGATCACACAAGGGTGACATGGATCTATCTTATGTGTGACAAATCCGAGGTAGACCAAATATTCCGTGCATTCTATCAAATGATACTCACTTAATTTGACACAAAAATCCAGACTCTCAAAATAGATAATGTACGAGATTTTTTCAACGCCTCCCTAGGAACTTTTCTTACTCAACATGACATCATTCACCTTAGTACGTGCGTTGATACTCCCCAACAAAATGGGGTTGCCGAGCGAAAAAAAACGTCACTTGTAGGAGGTAGCCCGCTGTTTCATGTTTACCACATCGGTCCCTAAATGTTATTGAGGCGAGGCAACATTGACCGCGACCTACCTCATAAATCGGATGCTCCCTCGTATTTTGGGTTTCCGTAGTCCAATTGATGTTCTTCTTCGCTCATTTCCAAATACCTGTACACTCACTTCAGTTGTCCCTACCAAACTATTTGGTTGTTCCATCTTTGTTCATATTCACAAACAATACCGCAGTAAATTAGACCCAAAATCTGTCAAATGCATATCCATAGGGTATTCGACCAACAAGAAATGCTACAAGTGTTATTGTCCTCAAACTAAAAAGGCCTATAATTCTATGGATGTCACCTTTTTTTAGCATCAATTATACTACCAAGAGTCTGTCATTCAGGGGGAGAGTAGTCATAGTGAACAACAACCCTGTGTTCCTTTACCAACTGACACGAGTCCCTAACCTCCTCCACCTCCTATTCAACCTCCTCAGTTTACACAACCTACACATTTTCCTATTCAACCTCCTCAGTCTACACAGCCCACTCCTCAGGAACTTCGGGTCTATACAAGACGAAACAAGACTGCTGAAAAAATAGAGAACCTAACACCGCTTCCAGCTGTTGTCCAAGGATCTAATCCGGCTTCAAAATCCTCTGAAACTCACTCAAGTACGGAATCTATAGACACTAGTGATTATGAGCTTACCCCGCCTGTGAAAGATGATTCTGATGTTCCTTGCACTCAACATCCTATTGCCCGATTTATTTCATATGAGAGGTTATCTCCTCCCTATCGTGCATTTGTAACTGCTATTAACAGCATAAAAGTTCCAAATTCTATTCAAGAAGCTCTCTCACACCCGGAATGGAGAAAAGCTGTGAATGAAGAAGTTGCTGCACTAGAAAAGAGTGGAACGTGGATTGTGTCTGATTTGCCCAAGGATACGAGACCAGTAGGATGCAGGTGGTTATTTACAATCAAATGTAAGGCAGACGGAAGCATAGATCGGTTAAAAGCCCGACTGGTTGCAAAAGGATATACCCAGTCATACGGAATTGACTACCAAGAGACATTTGCCCCAGTAGCCAAACTGAACTCCATTAGAATCCTACTCTCCATTGCAGCAAACCGAGACTGGCCCCTTATGCAACTTGATGTCAAAAATGCATTCCTTAATGGAGATCTTGAAGAGGATGTATACATGGATTTACCGCCTGGTCTTGAAGGGTCCTTCCCTAGTGGCAAAGTATGCAAGCTCCAGAAATCTCTGTATGGTCTCAAACAATCTCCTCGTGCTTGGTTTGCCAAATTCACCAATTCAGTAATCAAGTGCGGTTATACTCAAAGCCAGACTGATCATACAATGTTCACAAAAAGATCAGAGAAGAAGATTGCTGTTCTTATTGTGTATGTTGATGACATCATTCTTACCGGTGATCATACTGAAGAATTGACAAAGCTGAAGAAGTTTCTAGCCCATGAATTCGAAATCAAGGACCTCGGAGACTTGAAGTTCTTCTTGGGAATGGAAGTTGCAAGATCCAAAATGGGGATAGCCGTAACTCAAAGGAAGTACACATTGGACCTATTGAAAGAAACTGGTATGCTTGGATGCAAACCAATAGACACTCCAATAGACCCGTATAAAAAGATTGGAATGGAGAATGATAGTTTACCTGTCGACAAAGGACGATATCAGAGGCTTGTTGGAAGACTTATTTACTTATCTCACACCAGACCAGACATAAGTTTTTCAGTAAGTATAGTAAGTCAATTCATGAACTGTCCTACTAAGGAACATATGGGAGCTGTCAACTGTATCTTAAGATACTTAAAGATGACACCTGGGAAATGATTATTATTCAAAAGAAATGATAGTCAAAAGGTAGAAGTCTTTACTGATGCTGACGGGCAGGAGATATATCCTCCTGACGATCAACCTCTGGGTATTGCTCGTATGTATGCGGCAATCTAATGACATGGAGAAGCAAGAAGCAATCGGTGGTATCTCGGAGTAGCGCAGAAGCAGAATACAGAGCACTGGCGCTTGGTATCTGTGAAGGAATGTGGATCAAAAANATAAGTTTTTCAGTAAGTATAGTAAGTCAATTCATGAACTGTCCTACTAAGGAACATATGGGAGTTGTCAACTGTATCTTAAGATACTTAAAGATGACACCTGGGAAAGGATTATTATTCAAAAGGAGTGATAGTCAAAAGGTAGAAGTCTTTACTGATGCTGACGGGCAGGAGATATATCCTCCTGACGATCAACCTCTGGGTATTGCTCGTATGTATGCGGCAATCTAGTGACATGGAGAAGTAAGAAGTAATCGGTGTTATCTCGGAGTAGCGCAGAAGCAGAATGCAGAGCACTGGCGCTTGGTATCTGTGAAGGAATGTGGATCAAAAGATTTCTCAAAAAGCTTGGAATTATGAGAAAAAATTCTATCAAGATGTTCTATGACAATCAAGCTGCATTCCCTATACATTGAGATTGATCAAAACTTCATTTCAGAGAAGGTGGACAATGGAATCATTGAATTGATCTATACTCCTTCTAGAGACCAAACCGCGGACATTCTCACCAAGGCTCTCCCTAAGTCCAGTTTTGATGAGCTAACCAACAAGTTGGGCATGTACAATCTGTACAACCCACCTTGAGAGGGAGTGTGGAATTACGCCCATTATTATTTACTTTAATTCTATTTAGTACTTGCTATATTTAGTTATAATATAAAAAGAGCAATTCCTTAATTATAGGTATTTATGTTTATTCCATAATTATAAGAATTACTTAATTGTAGAAAGATTTCTTTCCTCGTTTTATCTCTTGCACACGCCTATTTATGAGTGAATTATCTATGTATTCAGTGAGAAAAAAAACTTATTCAAAATTCACATATATCGTTATATCAAATTACACAGATCGAGTTTGTTTATCATTAGATCGAGACACAAGAATCGAGGCTCTATATTGTTAGATCTATCTCTCTACGACCCTCATATTATAATTTGTTTGCTTTCTTATAGGATCACGGGATATTAATTGTTGTTTCCTCCTTTTTTTAATTTATTTCTATTTTGCAATGCCTCTAAGAGTTGTATAAATATATTCCCTATTGTACAAAAACAAAATCAAATTCTTGAGAGCTTCTCATTATTTATTTTCTACAAAAGACAATGATTTCTTCCAAAAGATTATATTTGTTGATAAATGATTAAGGGTATATATGACATATGCGTGTGAATATTCAAGTTTAAAATTTATATATAAGAAATGAAAAAAAAAATATCACATCGCTAATCAATATTTTAGGTAATAGTGGTAATAAAATATTTCCAATCTAAAATGGTAAGACAGAAAAAAGACATGATCAAAAAAAAAAAAAAAATCAACCGCATCATAACCCAAGCCCCTCTGGAAAGTAAATTTTACCATTGACTGTGATGGCCCATGCTTAAACAGAAGAAACAACAGTACACAAGAAATAAAGTAGACAGTACAAACCTGCCAACAGCCTAAAAGCACGCCAGTTGACGTCAACACCACCCTATCCATAAAAATTTTCAAAGGACAAAGAGACCGAGCAACTTCTCTGACAGCACAAGCTTCAGCTTCAATCTCAAGAAAGTAAGTAGACATTAATACTAGAAAATCATAAAATCAGAGACAAAATAGCAACTAAATGCAAAATACCTCAGTGTCAGTCGCCTTTACAGATGTTAGATGATGGGAGGCATGAAACAAACTGAAGTGATATAAGCTTGCATTCTGAAACCAAATGGCTGATAAAGAAAAGAATTTTATAAGTGCACATTTTCATTCAAGCTAAATAACAGGGAAAAAACAGTCTTTTACGCAATCGGGCAGATAAAAAGGAAGGCAGAGGTATGAATGGCAGTACGGTTTTAAATAAAATTTTAAGTGAGTAAGAAAAATAAGTTATTACCTCCATCAAAATAGGGAAGAAAGATGTCCCTTACAGCTTGCCTGCAGCAAGCTATACATTAGCGTCGGCAGTAAGCCACAGAGTCACGCTAATTTCAAGGAAAAAAAGAAAAAAAAATACCGATTTACACGCATGTTTAAAACTAATAAGAGAAGGAAAACGGAAAAAAAAATTGAAAAGACCAAAATAGGAAAATTTCCCATACAGCAGTGTTCAGTGCAATCAGCATAACCTCCTAAATAAAGATAAATCAAGACATTTTAACATGCATCTGTAAGACTATGCTGTAAGGCCGGCCCAAACGATGGATATGTTGCCTCTATTGTGATAGAGAGTTCACTTTTTTAAATTGCGGAAACAAACCCTTTGCAATACAGAAGTATAAAAATGTGCATCAGCCTCCCCCTCGATCATGATGCATTCATGGGAACCCTCGTGATCTACTTAAGCCTTATGTCGTGAAAAAATAAAAGGTTAATGAAATTTATAAAGAATACCAGTTGTTCATATAACTGCTTTAGAATTTTACATGCTTGTCTTAATATCTTAAAGAAATTTACTCCCGGCAAAAAGAATAATTGTAGAAGTGATAGCAGAAACATAAGATAAGAGAGAAAGTGATAACATAACTTTCATAAAACATATTTGTGCATTAGATGCCACTANAGAAATTTACTCCCGGCAAAAAGAATAATTGTAGAAGTGATAGCAGAAACATAAGATAAGAGAGAAAGTGATGACATAACTTTCATAAAACATATTTGTGCATTAGATGCCACTCATACGCCACAAGAGTAAAGGAGTATGCATTTATCACTTAAGGTCACATCCTACCCACAATCAATGAAAAAAATATTATATCCTGCCCAACATAATTTCCCCAAAGAGACGCTTTCAAGGGTCAAGTCAGTTATGTTCTGATAACCCTTAATTAATATAATACTCAGTTTCCTGATTATTAGTTTATACGTGCATAAAGCTGAACTTCAAAATGCTTAGAATGATCCGTTGTCAGCAGCCAATGAGGAGAGAGATCACACTTAAGTTTAACTCATTCTTAGATTTTAGATCAGATTTGGGAGAATAGATAGGCACATTAGTATAGAGAATGTATGATTAATGAGCGCCTAATACCTTTTTATAGTTTAAGTGTACTATGACGTCATAAAAGGAGGTAAATAACCATGTTTAAGGAGCAATTTATCGTTGTAGTATTTCAATATTTTAACCGACAGGCAGCATTGATGCCTGGCAAGATATATAATTTAGAGTCATTTTAATGGTATTTTTATTTATAAAGTTCGGAAGATTTTATTTAATTGATAGGCAGACTTGAGAAAATAGATAGGCACAATATTATAGAGAATGTATAAATAATGAGCACCTATTACCTTTTACAGTTTAAGAGTGCGACTATGTTGTGGGTGCAATTTATCCTTAATAGTATTTCAGTATTTTAACCGGGAGGCAGCATTGATGCTCGACAACCNTAGGCACAATATTATAGAGAATGTATAAATAATGAGCACCTATTACCTTTTACAGTTTAAGAGTGCGACTATTTTATGGGTGCAATTTATCCTTAATAGTATTTCAGTATTTTAACCGGGAGGCGGCATTGATGCTCGACAACATAAATAATTTAGAATCATTTTGATGGTATTTTTATTTATAAAGCTTGGGAGATTTTATTTAATCTTGATATGATTAGATTTTAAATGATTATCATTTATTAGGTTACATCATGGTTATTCTTTATTAGGATTATTCATGGTTATGTTTTATTAGTTTGATGGATTATAAATAATAGTAACTTTGGAATGTATTACATCAGTGATTGATAAGTTCAATTGGACCGTCTCATCCCCATGTTCTTACCTCCTAGTCCATTATTTTAGATAGTTACTTGTCTCTTCTCTCAATTGAAATTTTCCTCTCTCCTCCAATTCTCAGCTTCCTTTCTAAACTCATAATCCTAATCTTAGAACCCCACTTAACCACCTTAGTATTTACAGCTTTTCTCTCTCATTTCCCAAAGAAAAATGCATGATTTTTATTCCTTACACTCCACACTTAATTGTTTATTACTTTGGCTGATTCTGACAACACTTCAAATTTTTACATAAGCAAGCGGTTCCATCATGCCTCTTACCCCCCAAGCCCCATCTTCTAATTAGGCATTTTGGAATAAGTCCCATTGGTTTTAAGGGAGTGCATGCATCATTAATGGCTGATGTTCAAAACACTTACATGGTCATGGACATGTCATCATACTAATCATGGGATTCATGCAACTCTAATTTAATAATTGCTCAAATGTCAGATCAGGGATCTTGCACTTATAATGAACCAGGGTATGATTTAACCGGTCCAGCTTGCCATAAGAAGAACCAAAAACACAGAAATGCAATCGCAACAGTGCATGCGCCCAATTAAGAATGGTCAATATTCTTGTCTAGGACTTTAAAATAGCTATGAATCCAACATCTATGGCATTTAAATCCAATGATGATTGTATCAACACCAATTCATATGTTAGTTCCATGATAACAATGATATGTGCTCAAAATTGCAGCTTTCAAAGTCAAAGGATGAAATAAGTTCATATTGAAACCACAGAATTCTGTCAGGAGACGAGACAAACCATTTTCAATCAAGATTTTCAACAGAAAGCATCATAATAACACAATAAATTTCAATTTAAAACACAAGCTCTTTATAATTTAACTTTTTTATCCTCTTACCCAAACTAGAAGAAAGCGCATCCACTACTGGGTATAAATACTGGTCCTATCAACTGAAGAGGAG
The DNA here is from genome assembly GCA_002079205.1 of Phalaenopsis hybrid cultivar. Lineage (NCBI taxonomy): Eukaryota > Viridiplantae > Streptophyta > Magnoliopsida > Asparagales > Orchidaceae > Phalaenopsis > Phalaenopsis hybrid cultivar. Next base: position 14,968 of record JXCR01104214.1, on the reverse strand, counting down.
TCTAAGATGATAGAATCACTGAACATTCTCCAAAATTTCTTTTATAAGAGAAGAATAAGAGCTTACAAGACTGCATGCCGTGACACACGACACTTCGATGCAAGCTAATATGTAAAGGCCGAACGTTATTAAGCAAATTCAACGAACTCAGGAGCCCAAAATAACGAAAATTCAAAACAAAAAAAAAGTCTAAAAAATGAACTAGAATTACAACATTCTTTTTTCTTCAAAGAGGTTTCGATCACATTAATGCCAACGTTTCCGCAAACCATACATGTTTTACTACCAGCGTTAAATAATACCATACTTGCTACCCATAAAACAGCAAACAGATTAGTTCACCAATATCTACAGTAAGTAAAAGATAAGTCGAGTAGTCGAAACAGTACACATAATTAAGCAAACTTCATAAGCTTACGAGATAGGGTACGAAAATTCTGGGCTCAGGTAAAGAACATTTGCTCGAACAGGAGGATCTGCAGCCTATATTACAAAAAGCACTTCATGTCCTCATCAGCAAAAATGAAGCAAGTAAAAATACTTGGTTTCACTAAAAGTGGTTGAAGATCAAATCAGTAACTACAAACCTTAGGCTTCGGTATCACAGATCCACCCCTTAATTCGAAGATATCATTGATCGATAGCGATTGCGAAGTTTCTCCGCCTTGTAGAAACTTCATCCCGAGCTCATCAAGGTCCCTGGCCATTTTATCGTATAGCCGAGACCGCCTTTCAGAACTCGAAATTAAGGACTCTAGAGATCGGATCCCAAAGAAAGTCAAAACCAGATTACAAAACCAGATTACTCCCNAGGACTCTAGAGATCGGATCCCAAAGAAAGTCAAAACCAGATTACAAAACCAGATTACTCCCAAAAAAAAAAAGGCGAAAACATTGTTTGATTACCGGTGTGGATCGATTTCGAGTTCTCCATGACTGCCTGGAAAAGGAAGTAGAAGACGAAAATGGATATGATCCAAACTGTTGCAGCTGCCCTACCGCACCTACAGAAGTTAGTAACCCTCGGCATTTGTACCCGCGCTTCCAACAGTTTAGCATCTCGATCGTTCTAAGGCAGCTGTCTCCTTCCCGAGCAACTCATTTTTTACACACTGAAATTTGGGAGGGCATTTTCTCTTGGAACTCTTTATTTAAATGCTGCGGAAATTATTTTTGAATTATTTTTAATTATTCGAGTTATTTTTAATAATTGAGAAATAATTCATAAATAATTAAAAATAAAGATTGAGGATTATTTCTAAATTATTGAAAATAACCTATAAATAATTTGAAAATAACTCAGTAATAACATTTGTCGCACATACAGTTACGTCAGGAGCCCCCACAGAAAAATTAGGTGAAATTAAGGGTGTCTATTTTTTTATTTTTTTGGGAAATTAAAATTTTTAGAAAGTTCTCCAAATATTTTATCACCCTTTTATCTAATTATTTTAATAAATTTTAAAGCAATGATAATAATTATAATTATAATTTGTAATATTTGATCATTGATGCGAGGTTTTTTTTTATTATTATTTATCAACAAATAAATAAATAAAATAACCAGCCTTTATCAATATATTAAAATAAACATTTTATTTAATGATAACTTGAATTCACAGAACTATTAAATAAAAATATGTTTTGAACATTTGAAGTTTAGGAATATAAAGTTCAATTATTAAATTTTAGGAAAATACTTTCCCATTTTTATTAGTTGAAGAATATTGATTAGTTACTGATCCGAATAAAATTAATTTTAATTTATGTTAAATGATCAATTTGATTCCAATTGATTAATATATATTTTTGGTTCAAATTAATACTTTTCAATTATATAAATTTAATTTTATATTTTACACCACATCTAAAATAAATTTAATTAGATTAAAATTTACTATTATTAAACCTTAGATCAGAGAATTAAAATTAACTTTTATTTTCTATTTAATAATTTAAATTTAAAAACTAAAACATTCACTTTTTTTCTCAAACAAACACAAGCGTCTTTCATATATATATATAGGGGCTGTTGTAAGATATTGACTTACATAACTAACATTTTTTAATTACAATAAGGAAAAAAGAAAGCTGAACAAAAATATTATGGATGCTTAGTAAGCAAATTGATCATTTCTAACATTTCATTATTTCCTTTTAAAATTTATTGTTTAAATATTAATTTTTTAGGAAATAATAAAATTGGCTATGGATTTTACAATTTTTCAAAATAGTTTTCAGCATGGTAGCATTTAAANAATTTATTGTTTAAATATTAATTTTTTAGGAAATAATAAAATTGGCTATGGATTTTACAATTTTTCAAAATAATTTCCAGCATGGTAGCATTTAAATTTTGTGCAATGGCCTGAAATTTTAATGATCTTTAAGAAGTTTTAAGAGTATTTTAATAAATTATTAATATATTTCAAATATTTTTTAAATTATAATACATAAATACAATGAATATATTTAAAAAAATGTGAGAATAATAGTATCAAAAACTTTCTACAACATTATGTCATCTTTTGTTATATATGTTCACAAAAATTGTGCGGGTGTTGATCTTGAGAAGATCTAACAGTTCAAAAGAAAAGAGTAAAACAAATGAGGGTCCACTAATAGGAGATCATGAGGCTCACTTGTCTGACTGAGTGAAGCTATTTGAGTCTAAGCTAGCAAGACCAAAACCGACCGACCAATGAGAAAAACAAAAAGAAATATGAGCACGAACCATTAAGACAAAAACAAAATAAAGATGTATCCGAGCCAAGCCCTATGAAAAAGCCGATTTGAGGGAAAATTCAATCTCCAACATCTTCAATCATCCTAAGAACATCTAGAGATCCCTCACCAATTATCAAGGATTGACAACCACAATAAATCAAGTTAGGGGTGTTAATGAGTTGAGTCAAGCTCGAGCCACCTTTGGCTTGAGCTTGAGCTTGAGCATGAGCTTGATTAATTTAATCGAGTTTAAGCTCAAACTTAAGTCCACGAGTTCGAGCCGATTTATTTATTATTAAAGAGAGAAAATAATATAAATTTAAGGTAAAGTTCTAATAAAATGACATATAGAATCGATTTTTTCATAGGAATGAAATAATAAGAAATCACTTAATATAAAATATAAAATATAATTTTTTAAACATTTTTAATACTTTAAAGATAAAGTCTTCAAATTTAATATATTTGAGTGTATTTTATATTAATATTTTTTTTAATGAGCCGGTTTACAAACTAACGAGTCGAGTTGGGGCTAGCTTGAGCTTGGTTTGTCAACTCGTCGAGCTCAGCTCACAAGCCACTTATCGAGTCGAGCTCGAGCTAGCTCAAGAGTCAGCTTGACTTACTTACACCCCTAGATCAAGTCGATCAACCAAAGTTGACTAGTCTAAGACAACCAAGATAATTTCGTCAACCAATCCAACCAAGCTAAGCTTGGCCGAGTTGATCCTGTTGACCCAAATCAAATTAAGTTTAGCCGGACGAGTCAGAGAATAGCAAGGCAACAAGCTCATATATATAAAAAATAATAATTACCCCAGTACAAACCCCATTAAAGTAGAAGCAAAAAATATAGCATCATCATATTGTGTTATTTCCCTTATAAAAAAAGAGAACATNCTGCCCTACCGCACCTACAGAAGTTAGTAACCCTCGGCATTTGTACCCGCGCTTCCAACAGTTTAGCATCTCTATCGTTCTTTAAGGCAGCTGTCTCTTTCCCGAGCAACTCATTTTTTACATACTGAAATTAGGGAGGGCATTTCCTCTTGAAACTCTTTATTTTCATGCTGTTTTATTTTTTAGTTATTTTTAGTTATCCGATTTATTTTTAATAATTTTAAAATAATTCATAAATAATCAAAAATAAAGATTGAGAGTTATTTCTGAATTATTTCGAGATTATTAAAAATAAACTATAAATAATCTGAAAATAACTTAGTAATAATACTCGCCGCACGTAGAGTTACGTTAGAAGCCCGCACAGAAAATTTTGGTGAAATTAGGAGTGTCTATTTTTTTATTATTTTGGGAATTTAATACTTTTAGCAATTTCTCCAAATATTTTATCACCCTTTTATCTAATTATTTTAATAAATTTTAAAACGATGATAATAAATATAATTATAATTTATAATATTTGATCATTGATGCGAGGTTTTTATTTATTTATCAATAAATAAATAAATAAAATAACCAGCCTTTATCAATATATTAATTAAACATTGTATTTAATGATACCCTGAATTCACAGAACTATTAAATAAAATATGTTTTGAACATTTGAAGTTTAGGAATATAAAGTTCAATTATTAAATTTTAGAAAAATACTTTCCCATTTTTTCTTAGTTGAAGGATATTGATTAGTTAACTATAGGATTACTGATCCGAATAAAATTAATTTTAATTTATGTTAAATGATCAATTTGATTCCAATTGATTAATATATATTTTTGGTTCAAATTAATACTTTTCAATTATATAAATTTAATTTTATATTTTACACCACATCTAAAATAAATTTAATTAGATTAAAATTTACTATTATTAAACCTTAGATCAGAGAATTAAAATTAACTTTTATTTTCTATTTAAT
>JXCR01104210.1:58605-73283 GCA_002079205.1 Phalaenopsis hybrid cultivar | reverse complement strand
AGAGAAATAGCAGTGGGCGGCAGAGGTGGGGGAGAGGAGCTGGATAGGGACGTTTGCATGCCCTCCTTAGCTTTTCCACACCCCCATCTCTTTTTCTCCAGTAAGAACACAATAATTACATATAGATCACTCAAAACTTTTTATTTACAAATTAACCATTTTCTTTCATCCACTTTTTCAAAATCTCACTCAATGTAGGTGTGGATATACTGATTTCATAGTTCAAAAAATCACTTGTGTTGTTAGTTTGTAAATGATAATTTCTCGGGGGGCCGTACGTAATTATCCCAAAAATAATTAGAGCAAAATTAAAAAATATAAAATTTATTTTTTTTCTTATGTGGGTTAAAAAATTTAGTAATTTTAACTCTCATTAATATATTTTCTTTGCCGGATATTAAAAAAAAATTAGCAATTGAGAATTTTGCACTCCGACCCACTTCTCTTAAAATATTTACATAACATAATTTTAATTTTGTTTTAGATTATAAAAAAATTTCATTATATCAAAACAAAGAAATAGAGGCAGAATTTATCACGTCCAGTACTTCCTCCACTGCCGCGCGGGCATTAGGCCACAGTTGCCACAGCGTAGTTGCTGTATTAATAGTCCCAGCAGCAACACCGCGCGCTTAACCTGCGCCACCCCCACACCCCCTGCCCCACCCTACTTAGCCTTTTATAATACCACCCCCCTCATAAATTTTATCCTAATTAAATAAATCATAATCTATATTAAAAAAAAAAAGAATATTCTGCTCTAATTTTTTATTTTCTTTGTGTCATGTCGCCTACATGCTATTGGGAATGTGGACTGATCGCAGACACACAAAAAGAGAAATTCTTATACTAATTGTATATAATTAAACTATCATTTTTATATAATATCATAAAATAGACTATTAATGATATAGCCATCATCCCATCAATTTGCAGTAGTTGCATTACTTCATTCTCTACTGTAGCAGATGAGCATCATAAATATTTTCGACAATGAAATAAATGGCCGCCCATCCAAGAAAATAATTATGCATATATCATGTATTTGCCATGATTGTTTATGATTTTAGTTATTGAGAAATTTTATATTTATTAATAATGTTTATTATGCTCGATATTGAGCAATATTTGTCTGTTATGATACTAATGTAAGATATTGTTATGCGATTATAATCACACTATTAGTTTTACTCGATATTAAGGGTGCGTTTGGGGNCATGATTGTTTATGATTTTAGTTATTGAGAAATTTTATATTTATTAATAATGTTTATTATGCTCGATATTGATCAATATTTGTCCGTTATGATACTAATGTAAGATATTGTTATGCGATTATAATCACACTATTAGTTGTACTCGATATTAAGGGTGCGTTTGGGTCAGCTTGTGCGTTTCAGGATAAGCTGTTTATTCTGAAACGTAGCCCGCGGGCGAGCTGCGGGGTTCGGCCTGCGACCTTAAGCACGGTTTCGGATAAGTTGGAGAAACACGCAAACCAAAAGTTGATGATAATGATAATGTATTTGGTTGATGAAAATGATCATAGTTTATCACGTTATATGTTAAAAATTGTCTCGCTTATAACAAGATTTTTAATGCATCAAACGCCATAATTGATATTTGTTATTGATAGGACTCCCACAAGCCCTAAATTGTGGCATTCGATCAAATCAACACTAACTAATGTGTTTGTCANAACGCCATAATTGATATTTGTTATTGATAGGACTCCCACAAGCCCTAAATTGTGGCATTCGATCAAATCAACTTTAACTAACGTGTTTGTCATATTCTTGTTTAGAGGCATAATTATCAGTCACCATGGTCAATGATGTTGCTTGTGTTTATGCAGAAGATATATGATAATGAGCTTCAACGTCATCAACAGTGCATTCCCTTTTTATTGTACAAAATATAACTTTTATTGGAATTTCACTAACTCTTTAGTTGATGGTCCTCTTACAAATTAATGAATTCTTAAAATTGGGATGAGACCTGGTTTTTTTTTATATATACTTTGATAATTTTTTTAGTAAAGTCTTATGTAAAATTACGAGGTGGTGATGAAAATTTGATTTTGATCATGTCTAGTACCAACTAATAATGGGCTTGAATATATATATATATAGGCATGTGTGTGCCAAAATGAGAATTGCGACGATGAAATTTAGATTTTGATGTGAATTTTCATCTTGGAGCTACAAATTGGATATCGAATTGAATTTCTATTCTGGTTGTAGAAATTAAACTTCGCAATGGAGGACGCAATCAAAACACTTACATCATTTGAAATATATTATTATAAAAAGATATTTCAAAGTGTGCAGTCAATAGGGAAAATGAGTATGACAACGAGAATGTTTAGTTCTATTATTGACTTTACGGTTGGAAGCAAATTACTAAACAATATGCTTATGATAGAGTTGGAGTAACTGTAGTTGCAGACAATATTAGAAAGAGACATCATGAAATCCAAATAAATATTAAAATTACTTTTTCTTAATACAAAATAACAATTACTGATTGACAATTGACTAATTTGAAATTTAACTCAAATTTATTTAGAGTTAGCAACAGTTAAGCTCGAAATCAGAACGTTAATAGCTTGATGAGGCTGTTAGGACTGTCGAAGAACGATAATCAGTGAACATTAATCAATATTTTATATCTAATCTTGTTTGTCAACACAGTCTACTAGGACTTTTCGGTCACTATAAGTTGCGTTCTTGTCGATTTGTTCCCAGCTAGCTCCTGTTGCAACTATCATGTGAGGGTTCAGTGACAAGTGCGACGGTTTCAAACAAAGTAGTGAGGGGGTGGAAGGAGATGCGATAGTTTCCAAGGGGAGAGGGCTTCATGGGGAGATGAGTAGACGAGGGAGATGATTGGGGCAAGAGGGGGAGGGATGCGATTTTGGCAATATAATGGATTATTTCCGACTGCTAATAAATAACTTTAAATCATTCGATTATTAACACTATAATTAACAGGAATTTCTGCCGTTTATTAAAAAAACGCGTCGGTTAGTACTCCACCAGCTTACATGTTCAAAAACAATCGATGAAATATGGTCGTGGATTAATATTTGCATATAACTGATACTTTAATGTAGCGATAATAATTAAAATCTTTGGAAAAATATTATTGCTGATAAGTGACGGCTTGTCATGTAGTTATGCAGTCACAAATAACACATATCATAAATTGTAGAGAAATAAAACATTTTTTTACTCAAATTGAGGTTGTTGGTTTTATCATCGATTTTAACGCTTTTCATGCAGTGTATTTCTGTTAGGTATGACTCATATACCAGGAATTTGGTGTTTCTTGAATTCGGTGGGAAAAGATTTTGCAAAGGCAGGATTTGAAGTCCCTCTAGATTTTTTGAGGCCGAAGACAGGAAGATTTTCTTTCTTTGGTTCTTTGGCTGGAAGTAAAGATTCTTCTATTGTTGCGACGACAGGGTTTGTCAGTTTCACGAACATTTGCGGCATTCGGCGAGGTGGAGTTCGTGAACATGAGTTCGCGTGCAGTTATCACGAACAGAAGCGTTTGTGAATAGAGGAGTTCACAAATTTGTCGCAGAAGTTGCAACAGGTAGTGTTCGACCAGTGGAGTTTGCAAGTTTATCCCAGTAAAAGTTGCGACAAGTGGTGGTCGGCCAGAGGAGTTTGCAAGTTTGTCACAAGTAGAGTTGCGGTAGGTGCAGTTAAGACATGTGGGTGGTGCTCAACCAGAAAAGTTAGCAAGTTTGTCACATGTAGAGTTGCGGCAGGTACAGTTGCGACAGGTAGTGTTCGGCGAGCAGAGTTAGCAAGTTTGTTGCAGAAGGAGTTGAGGCAAGTGCAGTTGTGACAGGTGGTGTTCGTCAGCAAAGTTCGCAAGTTTTTCGCAAGAGAAGTTGCGGCAGGTGCAGTTGTGATAGGTGGTGTTCGCCAACGGAGTTCAGAAGTTTGTCGCAGGAGAAGTTGCGGCAGGTGCAATTGCGACAGGTGGTGTTTGCCAGCGGAGTTCGCAAGTTTGTCACAGGAGGAGTTGCGGCAGGTACAGTTATGATAGGTGGTGTTCAACCAGCAGAGTTCGTAAGTTTGTCGCGGGAGAAATTGCGGCAGTTGGAGTTCACAAATTTCGCTGATTGTTTGCAGGTTTGTCACAGGAGAAATTGTGACAGGTAGAGTTTGGTTAGTAGTCGCAGTATTTTAGCCAAATTTTTGTGCAAACAGGAAATGTGCTTCGTGTGAAAGATTTGATTCACGAATCACAGGAAACTGCGGGAAAATTGTTGTAATTGACAGAGAAAATTTCAGGTTTATTTTAATTTTTTTTCGGTGTGTTTTGTTTCAAAACAAGACAGGAAAAATTCACTGTATGACGAATTTCAAATGACAATGTATGGTGCAAAATTTAAGATAATGAAATTCGATGAAATAAGGAACTCGGATTGTGGCAAACAAAGGTGAAAGATTTGTTGCACAACAAGAAATTTTGAAGGCATTGTGAGCTATCAAACCTGATGATAATTTCTATAAACTGTTGAGGAGTACAGTTGTAGGTGGAGTTCACTCTGTCGGATCATATGATGAAAATGCAACAGATATTTTGACCAAGCCAGGTATTTTCAACAAGTTCTTGCGTTACTTGAACTTCTTGAATATTTGCAGTTGCTAGTTGGCATGGTTGCCCAACCCACTTCGGTGTAAGAAACTCCATGATGTATTGCTCTTAAGGGGTTGTATATTCGCATAGGTGGAGATTTTCTCCTAAGGGGCTGGATATTCACCAAGATGGAGAAGTGTTAGGTATGGCTCATATACCAAGAATTTGGAGTTTCTTGGATTTGGAGAGGTGTGTATCCTGGAATGAAGAGGAGCGTCTCTTGGTTTGAAAATATGTGTCTCTTGGATTAGTTGGTTTGGGGAGTGAGGGCGTGTTTGTAAATATATCTATGGGTTTTATCTATAAACAGATGTGTAACCCTATGGGTATGTAACTCCTCTGAAATAATGAATTCGTCATTCTGCTCCCAAGAATGTAGGCATCTTTGCCGAACTTCGTTAAATATTTGTGTTGTTCTTCTTTATTTGTGCTGATTCTTGTTTTTCTTAGCCCTAAATTTAACAACAATTCTGACTCAAATTTGACAGAAATCTGACACAAATGTCCTAATTTACTCAATCTGCACGCCTAAATTTCATTTCTTCTCTTTGCATTCTCTCGTCTTGCCTTCTACTCGAAGCCTTCGCTCTCCCCTTTCCCTCTCCCTCTCGATTTTGCTCAAAACCATCTTCTTCTTGGATGATGGAATCTCACTGGGAAATCTCCAGTATTTCTCTTCCTTTCACTCAGCTCCAATCAACAAACATTAAGGAAGGTAATTCAATTTGCACCAATCTTTTTTATTTTAATCTTTGAAAAGTGAAATGGTTCTTTTGGCATAGGTAATGCCTTATGATTGTACAAATTGAAGTTAAAGTGTTAGGTTTGTACATATATAAGAATTTAGTGATATGTATATTAATTTTGGCATAAGTTCTGTGGTCTGTATGTATAAATTGAAGTTTTGGTGTTAGGCATATATAAAAATAAGAGTTCAGTGGTATGTACGTAAATATTGTAGTTTAGGTGATAGGTTTGTACGTGCATAAATTTTGAGTTATATATATGAGTTATATGCATAGGTAATGTGGTATGTAGGCATAACATGAAGTTTTGGTGTTTATTAGGTATGTATATACATAAGAGTTCAATGATTTGCATTGAAATATTAATGTTTAGGTGTTAGGTTTGTGTATATATATGAATTGAGTGATATTTATGAATTAAATGCATAGGTAATGTGGTATGTTTATGTATAAAATGAAGTTTATGGGTTAGGTATGTATTTACTTATTAGTGGAATTCATATTTGTTAGTTGAAGTGAAGTAAGATACGCATCAAGTCATGTTAGAACTGATGGTGATATAGAAGGAATCTTTTTTCATCACCATGGTAATGAAAACTCATTAAGAATAATCTCCTCAAAATTACATATTTTAATACTTCTTGAAACAGATCAATCATTATCGTTGTGGAATTCTAAGCAATAACAAATATGAAGTGGAGATCCTTCAACCAAAGGGATAGTGACATTTAACTATAGAAGGATCAACTTCGATGACAATGAGTCCCAAATTGACCCTTGTAATATACTCATTTGGTACTACATAAAAATATTGAACTTCTTATAATATACTCATGGCCTAGTGACACTTAGCAAATGTAAAAATTGAACTTTTTGTTTGTTTTTGTTAACTATGTCATACTTGTTTTGTTTTTTAAGTTCTTTTTAGACATTGTTATGATATATTTCCTATTTAAATTTTGTACATTCCTCAATTTACTTGTGTATAAGGCATCTAATTATTTTTGTTGTTAGCTCTGCTACAGTTGACCACAGATGGTGTTAGTGATTAGTCACCTCAACAATTGCATGTTCTCTACACTATAACTAATACTTACAATATCAGAAAGTAGTGCATGTCTTGTTCTACACATGTTGCTACTTTCGTACCTGTTGCAGCTGCCACACCCGAGCTCTCTCACACAGTTCGACTACCTTACTGACAGGTGACTAAAAAATTGATTTTTTTCACATTTATTTTGACTCTTAATGTTTAAAATGACAATTAATAATTGTATTTTATTATGTAGGAAAAGTATGAGCAGCTCCAAGAGAGATAGTTGGCCTCCCATACTCCGAGCAATACCAGTAGTACTGGTAGTCGGTCGACCACTGTGCAGTCTAAGTTCAAACTATGGACGCAGACGACAGGAAAAAAGAAGGTCGAGATCGATTGAGTGCATCTGTGGGTGACACGAGCTCGTCACACCCGAATACTGCGGAGCTTGCCAGGCATGTCGTTGCTATGATTGAGGAGGTTCGCTATTTGTGTGAATGTCAACAGAGAATTGAGTGGCGTATAGCATCCCTCACAGAGATTATGAAAGATCGTCAGGGCAAGTGAACATCGACTGCTATAGTTGAGGAGGAGGATTAGAAAGAATTTTTTTGTATTTTTAATTTCTAAAATGTTTGAACTTATATTGAAAGTCTAGATGTAAATTTATGATAATTTAAATTTGTGACTGTATCTCCTCTTTCATTAATGTGATTTTCAGAGCTTTGATCTGTGATATGATTAGATGAAATGTTGTTGTGATGTGAATTAAATAGTATGTGCATGTTACAGAAATGTAATTGATGTATTGATTTTTTTTTTTTTTTGTTTGCGTCGGATTTACATTCATTTTATGTCGAAAAGTTCGACACATCATTCATTGATATTATCTGCTATAAATTCGACCGTAATCCGATGATATTTTTTATCTTATGATATTTTTAGATGCAAAATTCGGTAGCACGTGTAATCCGACATTGAGACGACACAAAAAAAAAGATACTAATTGTTTGCAGTATATTAAAATCGAACAATCACTCTCTTTACAGTATATGAGAATTTAATAAAGCAAAATAGTAAAGCCACTCTGTTTTTTTTCTTTGAGTAGGACGAGTGCTCAAACCCAACAGTCTTAGATTGCTCAATGAGCTATGCATTCTAGCACAAACCCATGTACTTGTAGTATCTAAATATTTTTTACGCTAGAATTGATGTTGATAATAATATAAACCTATAATTAAACTCATAATGCAATAAATATCTTAGTGAAATGATAATAATATAAGGGGTATTTACATACAGGCCACCTACTTTCTATGTATTTATATATATATCATTCAAATCTTTTATATCACATAAAAAATATCACAATTTTAATTTAAAAAAATAAAATTCACATTTTCATGTATATAAATAATTAAATTATAGGTGGCCGATATGAAAATAAATAATAATTAAATGCCGTGTATGGTAATCTTCGTAAATATCACATGATCACTAAGAAACTAATTTTTTAAAAAAAAAGGAAAGAGCATGAATTGTGCAGCACGAAACAAACAGTAAATTTGTTAAATATTACTCGAAATAAAAAAAAAATAAAATTTAAAAAACGCATCCAGCAGTATAAGGGTCCGTTTGGGGCAGCTTATAAGTGCGGGGTCGTACCGTTTNCCCCCACACCCCCTGCCCCACCCTACTTAACCTTTTATAATACCCCCTTCCATAAATTTTATCCTAATTAAATAAATCATAATCTATATTTAAAAAAAAAAAGAATATTCTGCTCTAATTTTTTATTTTCTTTGGGTCATGTCGCCTACATGCTATTGGGAATGTGGACTGGTCGCAGACACACAAAAAGAGAAATTCTTATACTAATTGTATATAATTAAACTATCATTTTTATATAATATCATAAAATAGACTATTAATGATATAGCCATCATCCCATCAATTTGCAGTAGTTGCATTACTTCATTCTCTACTGTAGCAGATGAGCATCATAAATATTTTCGACAATGAAATAAATGGCCGCCCGCCCAAGAAAATAATTATACATATATCATGTATCATCTGCCATGATTTTTTTATGATTTTAATTATTTAGAAATTTTATATTTATTAATAATTGTTAGATATGAATACCATAAAGAGACAGATTCTGGAGCAGAGCGAAAGATTCTGTTCAAATCAGGGGAGTATTTATGTGAGTGGGGTGTGTACATGGGTAATTTGGTAATTACATGTGGTAGCTAAGATTTTCTCGACTGCTCTGTCTATGGTTATAAATAAATCTATATGTAACCCTATGTGTTATCTCATATTTTGTACTCTATAGTTTTTTTTCTGGATTAGTGGAAAAGCTGTCGCTTTGCTCTCGAGAATGTAGGCATCTTTACCGAACCTCGTTAAATCTTGGTGTTATTCTGGATATGTGTCGATTACAGTTTTTTTTTTTTCGTCCTAATTTCTCAACAATAATGTTTATTATGCTCGGTTGTGATAAATATTTGTCGGTTATAATACTAATGTAAGATATTGTTATGTGATTATAATCACACCATTAGTTGTACTCGTTATTAAAACTCTCTTTATTGTATGGTCAAAAAATTGAAAATTTTAATGATAATGATAATGATAATGATAATGTATTTCGTTAATGAAAGTTATCATAATTGATCACGTTATACGTTAAAAATTGTCTCGCTTATAACAAGATTTTGAATGTATTGAACGCCATAACTGATATTTGTTATTGATAGGACTCCCACTAGCCCAAAATTGTGACATTCGATCAGATCAACACTAACTAATCTATTTGTCGTTTTCTTGTTTAGAGGCATAATTATCAGTCACCATGGTCAATGATGTTGCTTGTGTTTATGCAGAAGATATATGATAATGAGCTTCAACGTCATCAACAGTGCATTCCCTTTTTATTGTACAAAATATAACTTTTATTGGAATTTCACTAACTCTTTAGTTGATGGTCCTCTTACAAATTAATGAATTCTTAAAATTTTGATGAGACCTGGTTTTTTTTTTTTACTTTGATAATGGTGATGAAAATTTGATTTTGATCATGTCTATTACCAACTAAAAATGGGCTTGAATACTCATATGTGTATACATACACACACGTGTCTGTGCCAAAATGAGAATTGTGGTAATAAAATATAGATATTGAAGTGAATTTTCATCTTAGAACTGACAAATTGGATATTGAATTAAATATTTATTCTGATTGTGGAAATTAGACTTTGCAATGGAGGTTGCAATGAAAACACTTACATCATTTGAAATATTTTACTATAAAAAGATATTTCGAAGTGTGTAGTAAACAGGGAAATGACTGTGACAACGAGAATATTTAGTTCTATGATTGACTTTGAGGTTGGAAGCAAAATATGAAACAATATGCTCATGATAGAGTTGAAGTAACTACAGTTGCAGACAATATTAGAAAGAGACATCATGAAATCTAAATAAACATTAAAATTACTTTTTCTTCATACAAAATAACAATTACTGCTTGACAATTGACTAATTTTAAAATTAACTCAAATTTATTTAGAGTCAGCAACAGTTAAGCTTAAAATCAGAACGTTAACAACCTGTTGAGGCTGTCTAAGAACGATAATCGACAAACATTAATCAATATTTTATATCTAATCTTGTTTGTCAACACAGTCTACAAGAACTTTCTGGTCACTATAAGCCACGTTCTCGTTGATGTGTGCCCAGCTCTCCTGTTGCAACTATGTTGTGAAAGTTTGGTGACAAATGCAATGGTTTCAAACAAAACAGCGAGGGGGTGGAAGGAGATGCGATAGTTTCCAAGGGGAGAGGGCTTCGTGGGTAGATGAGTAGACGAGGGAGATGATTGGGGCAAGAGGAGGAGGAATGCGATTTTGGCAATATAATGGATTATTTCCGACTGCTAAAAAATAACTTTAAATCATTCGATTATTAACACTATAATTAACGGGAATTTATGTCGATTATTAAAAAAACGCGTCGATTAATACTCCACCAGCTTACGAGTTCAAAGATAATCGATGAAATATGGTCGTGGGTTAATATTTGCATATAATTGATAGTTTAATGTATTGATAATAATTAAAATCTTTGTAAAAATATTATTGTTGATAAGTGACGGCTTGTCATGTAGTTATGCAGTCACTAATAACACATATCAAAAACCGTCGAGAAATAGAACATTTTTTTTTACTCAAATTGAGGTTGTTGGTTTTATCATCGATTTTAACGCTTTTCATGCAGTGTATTCCTGTTAAGTATGACTCATATACCGGGAATTTGGTGTCTCTTAGATTTGGAGAGGTGTGTCTCCTTGAACAAAGAGGTGTGCCTCTTGGTTTGAAGAGGTGTCTCTTGGATTAGTGGGTTGAGGGGAGCGAGGGTCTGTTTGTAAATTTATCTATGGGTTTTATCTATAAATAGATGTGTAACCCTATGGGTATGTACTCCTCTGAAATAATGAATTCGCTGCTCTGCTCCTGAGGATGTAGGCATCTTTGCTGAACCTCGTTAAATCTCTGTGTTGTTCTTCTGGATTGTGTCGATTCCTATTTTCTTAGCCCTAAATTTTACAACAATTGGAATCAAAGCGGGGTAAGGTTCTAGGGCAGAGGAGATCGACGCACGTAGAAGGAAGAAGAAAGAGGAAGAGGATCGCGGCGAATTGGAATATAGGATTTCACAGAAGAGAAGAGTAGTTCGCGGAAGTTTCATTTTTGCCAGAAGAATCGTAACAGGGTCAACGAGAGGAGTGCACGACATAGGGGAAGAGTTGAAGGAGAAGATCTCGACAGTTCGAACCAGGCTTCGCGCGATATTCAAGACGCAAAGGAGTTCAGTCTCACCAGGTACTGCTAGTTTGACTCAGGCTAGGGCTTCGCGCAGGGGTTCGCGCCAGAGGAGTACGCGTCAGATCGCTCAGACGAAGGAGTTTGGAGGCGCAATAGGTTTCTACAGCACTCGCGGAGGAGTTCGCGATCGATCACTATCGCAGCAGGATCTTCAGGCGGGGAGGAAGTTCGGCGATAGGAGACAGAGAGTTTGCGGCGGAGGAATTGATGTGTTCTCGGCGGCGGTCACAGACGAAGTTACGGGAGTTTCCAGGCGGTTTCTGCATGAGGAGAGGAAGGATGTGAAGGAGGAATATTCCTCTTAAATTCGGCGGGAAAAGATTTTGCAGAGGCGGGATCTGAAGTCCCTTGGATTTTTTAGGCGGAAGACAGAAAGATTTTCTTTCTTTGGTTCTTTGACTGGAAGTGAATATTCTTCTGCTGCAGCGACAATGTGGTTCGCCAGTTCACGAACCTTCACGGCATTTGGCGAGGTGGAGTTTGTGAACAGGTGTTCGCGCGCATTTATCGCGAACAGAAGCATTTGTGAACAGAACAGTTCACAAATTTGTCGCAGGAGTTGCAACATGTAGTGTTCAACTAGTGGAGTTTGCAAGTTTGTCGCAGGAGAAATTGCAGCAGGTGCAGTTGCTACAGGTGGTGCTCGACCAGAGGAGTTCGCAACTTTGTCACAGGTAGAGTTGCGGCAGGTGCAGTTGCGGCAGGTGGTGCTCGGTCAGAAAAGTTTGCAAGTTTGTCACAGGTAGAGTTGCGGCAGGTGCAATTGCGACAGGTGGTGCTCGACCAGTGGAGTTCGCAAGTTTGTCGTAGGAGGAGTTGCGATAGTTGCAGTTGCGACAAGTTGTGTTCGTCAGCAGAGTTCGCAAGTTTGTCGCAGGAGAAGTTGCGGCAAGTGCAGTTGCGACAGGTGGTGTTCGCCAACGGAGTTCACAAGTTTGTCGCAAGAGGAGTTGTGGCAGGTGCATTTGCGATAGGTGGTGTTCGACCAGTAGAGTTCGTAAGTTTGTCGGAGAAGAAATTGCAACAGTTGGAGTTCACAAATTTTGGGGATTGTTCGCAGGTTTGTCACAGGAGAAATTGTGATAGGTGGAGTTTGGTTGGTGTTCATAGTATTTCAACCAAATTTTTGTGCAAACAGGAAAGGTGCTTCGTGTGAAAGATTTGATTCACGAATCACAGAAAACTGCGAGAAAATTGTTGCAATTGACAGAGGAAATTTCTAGTTTATTTGAATTTATTTTATTGTGTTTTGTTTCAATACAAGATAGTAAAAATTCTCTGCATGATTAATTTCAAATGACAATGTATGGTGTAAAATTTGAGAATAAGGAACTCTGATTGTGGCAAACAAAGATGAAAGATTTGTTGACACAACAAGGAATTTTGAAGGTATTATGAGCTATGAAACCTGATGGTAATATCTATGAACTGTTGGGGAGTACAGTTGTAGGTGGAGTTCACTCTATCAGATCATATGATGAAAATGCAACAGGTATTTGACCAAGCTAGGTATTTTCAACAAGTTCTTGTGTTACTTAAACTTCTTGAATGTTTGCAGTTGCTAGTTGGCATGGTTGTCCAACCCACTTGGGTGTAAGAAACTTCATGATGTATTTCTCCTAAGGGCCTGGATATTCGCAAGGTGGAGATTTTCTCCTGAGGAGCTGGATATTCACCAAGGTGGAGAATTGTTAGGTATGGCTCATATACCAGGAATTTAGAGTCTCTTAAATTTGGAGAGGTGTGTCTCCTGGAATGAAGAGGTGTGCCTCTTGGTTTGAAGAGATGTGTCTCTTGGATTAGTGGGTTGGGGGGAGCGAGGGCGTGTTTGTAAATTTATCTGTGGTTTTTATCTATAAATAGATGTGTAACCCTATGGGTATGTAACTCCTCTAAAATAGTGAATTCGCCGCTCTGCTCCCATAGATGTAGGCATCTTTACCAAACCTCGTTAAATATCTGTGTTGTTCTTCTGAATTTGTGTCGATTCCTGTTTTTCTTAGCCCTAAATTTAACAACAATTTCGACGCAAATTTGACAGAATGACACAAATGTCCTAATTTACTCAATCTGCTCGCCTACATTTCATTTCTTCTCTTTGCATTATCTCATCTTGCCTTCTACCCGAAGCCTTCGCTCTCCCATTTCCCTCTCCCTCACGATATTGCTCAAAGCCATCTTCTTCCCGAACGAGCCATTGCAATATTGTCATTGATGATGGAATCTCACAAGGAAATCTCCAGTATTTCTCTTCCTTTCACTATGCTCCAATCAACAAACATTGACGAAGGTAATTCAATTTGCACCAAATTTTTTTTTTTTTTTTTGAATCTTTGAAAAGTGAAATGGTTCTTTTGGCATAGGTAATGCCTTATGAATGTACAAATTGAAGTTAAAGTGTTAGGTTTGTACATATATAAGAATTTAGTGATATGTATTTTAATTTTGGCATAAGTTATGTGGTATGTATGTATAAATTGAAGTTTTGGTGTTAGGCATATATATACATATGAGTTCAATGGTATGTACGTAAATATTGCAGTTTAGGTGTTAGGTTTGTACATAAATAAAATTTGAGTTATATATATGAGTTATATGCATAGGTAATGTGGTATGTAGGTATAACTTGAAATTTTGGTGTTAATTAGGCATGTATATACATAAGAGTTCAATGATTTGCATTGAAATATTAATGTTTAGGTGTTAGGTTTGTATATACATAAGAATTGAGTGATATTTATGAATTAAATGCATAGGTAATGTGGTATGTTTATGTATAAAATGAAGTTTATGGGTTAGGTATGTATTTAGTTATTAGTGGAATTCAAATTTGTTAGTTGAAGTGAAGTAAGATATGCATGAAGTCATGTTAGAATTGATGGTGATATAGAAGGAATCTTTTTTCATCACCATGGTAATGTAAAGTCATTAAGAATAATCCCCTCAAAATTGCATATTTTAATACTTCTTGCAATAGATCAATCATTATTGTTGTGGAATTCTAAGCAATAACAAATATGAAGTGGAGATCCGTCAACCAATGGACTTGTGACACTTAACTATAGAAGGATCAACTTCGATGACAATGAGTCCCACCCTTGTAATATACACAAAAATAATGAACTTCTTATAATATACTCATGGACTAGTGACACTTAGGAAATGTAAAAATTAAACTTTTTGTTTGTTTTTGCTAACTATGTCATACTTGTGTTGTTTTTTTTATTTTGTTTTAGCCATTGTTATGATATAGTTCCTATTTAAATTTTACACATTCCTCAATTTACTTGTGTATACGACTCCTTTTTTTTTTTTTTTTTTTTTTTTTTTTTTTTTTTTTTTTTTTTTT
>JXCR01104210.1:21108-58590 GCA_002079205.1 Phalaenopsis hybrid cultivar | reverse complement strand
TTTTTTTTTTTTTTTTTTTTTTTTTTGTTAGCTCTGCTACAGTTGACCACAGGTGGTGTTAGTGATTAGTCACTTCAGCAACTGCATGTTCTCTACACTATAAAGAATACTTACAATATCATAAAGAAGTGCATGTCTTGTTATACACATGTTGCTACTTTCGTACTAGCTGCTGCTGCCACACCTGAGCTCTCCCACACAGTTCGAATTCCCGCCTGACAGGTGACTAAAAAATTGATTTTTTTTCACATTTATTTTGACTCTTAATGCTTAAAATGACAATTAATAATTGTCTTTTATTATGTAGGAAATGTATGAGCAACTCCAAGAGAGATAGTTGGCCTCCCATACTTCGAGCACTACCAGTAGTACTGGTAGTCAGTTTACCACTTTGCAGTCTAAGTTCAAACTATGGACGCAGGCGGCAGGAATAAAGAAGGTCGAGACCGATTGAGTGCTTCTGTGGGTGACACGAGCTCGTCACACCCGAATACTGTAAAGCTTGCCAGGCATGTCGTTGCTATAATTGAGGAGGTTCGCTATTTGTGTGAATGCCAACATAGAATTGAATGGCGTATAGCATGCCTCACAGAGATTATGAAAGATCGTTAGGGCAAGCCAACGTTGACTGCTATAGTTGAGGAGGAGGATTAGAAAGAGTTTTTTTGTATTTTAAATTTCTAAAATGTTTGAACTTATATTGAGAGTCTATATGTAAATTTTTTTATAATTTAAATTTGTGACAGTATCTTATTTTTCATTAATGTGATTTTTCAGAGCTTTGATCTGTGATATGATTAGATGAAATGTTGTTGTGATGTGAATTAAATATTATGTGCACGTTACAGAAATGTAATTGATATATTGAATTTTTTTTTTAGTTTGCGTCAGATTTACATTCATTTTGTGTCGAAAAGTTCGACGCATCGTTCATTGATATTATCTTCCATAAATTCGACCGTAATCCAATGATATTTTTTATCTTATGATATTTTTAGGTGCAAAATTCGTAGCGCGTGTAATCCGACATTGAGGCGACACAAAAAAAAAGATGCTAATTACTTGCAGTATATTAAAATTGAACAATCACTCTCTTTACAAAATAGTAAAGCCCCTCTGCCTTTTTTCTTTGAGTGGGACGAGTGCTCAAACCCAACGCTCTTAGATTGCTCAATGTGCTATGCATTCTAGCACAAACCCATGTACTTGTAATAACTAAATATTTTTTAAGCGATGATGATAATAATATAAACCTATAATTAAACTCATAATGCAATAAATATCTCAGAGAAATGATAATAATATAAGGGGCATTTACATACAGACCATCTACTTTCTATGTATTTATATATATATCATTCAAATCTTCCATATCACATAAAAAATATCACAACTTTAATCTAAAAAAATAAAATTCACGTTTTCATGTATATAAATAATTAAATTTTAGGTGGGAGATATGCAAATAAATAATAACTGATGCCGTGTATGTAAATCTTCCTAAATATCACATGACCACTAAGAAACTAATTAAAAAAAAAAAAAAAAACTGCATGAATTGTGCAGCACGAAACAAACAGTAAATTTGTTAAATATTACTCGAAATAAAGCAAAAAATAAAATAAAAAAAGCACATCCAGCAATAGAAATGATTGACGGTTGGGATCTCCAATCAACATCATTTTTTTTTCTAAATAAATAATTAAAAAAACNCTCCAAGAGAGATAGTTGGCCTCCCATACTCCGAGCAATACCAGTAGTACTGGTAGTCGGTCGACCACTGTGAAGTCTAAGTTCAAACTATGGACGCAGGCGACAGGAAAAAAGAAGGTCGAAATCGATTGAGTGCTTCTGTGGGTGACACGAGCTCGTCACACCCGAATACTGCGGAGCTTGCCAGGCATGTCGTTGCTATGATTGAGGAGGTTCGCTATTTGTGTGAATGCCAACAGAGAATTGAGTGGCGTATAGCATGCCTCACAGTGATTATGAAAGATCGTCAAGGCAAGTCAACATCGACTGCTATAGTTGAGGTGGAGGATTAGTAAGAGTTTTTTTTGTATTTTTAATTTCTAAAATGTTTGAACTTATATTGAAAGTCTAGATGTAAATTTATGATAATTTGAATTTATTACAATATCTCATTTTTCATTAATGTGATTTTTCAGAGCTTTGATCTGTGATATGATTAGATGAAATGTTGTTGTGATGTGAATTAAATATTATGTGCACGTTACAGAAATGTAATTGATATATTGAATTTTTTTTTAGTTTGCGTCGGATTTACATTCGTTTTATGTCGAAAAGTTCGAGCGTCATTCATTGATATTATCTGCTATAAATTCGACCGTAATCCGATGATATTTTTTATCTTATGATATTTTTAGATGCAAAATTCGATCGCACGTGTAATCCGACATTGAGACGACACAAAAAAAAAAAAAATACTAATTGTTTGCAGTATATTAAAATTGAACAATCACTCTCTTTACAGTATATGAGAATTTAATAAAGCAAAATAGTAAAGCCACTCTGCTTTTTTTCTTTGAGTAGGACGAGTGCTCAAACCCAACAACAGTCTTAGATTGCTCAATGAGCTATGCATTCTAGCACAAACCCATGTACTTGTAGTATCTAAATATTTTTTACGCTAGAATTGATGATGATAATAATATAAACCTATAATTAAACTCATAATGCAATAAATATCTTAATGAGATGATAATAATATAAGGGGTATTTACATACATACCACCTACTTTCTATGTATATATATATATATATATATATATATATATATAGGTGGCAGATATGCAAATAAATAATAATTAAATGCCGTGTATGTTAATCTTCCTAAATATCACATGATCACTAAGAAACTAATTTTAAAAAAAAAAAGGAAAGAGCATGAATTGTGCAGCACGAAACAAACAGTAAATTTGTTAAATATTACTCGAAATAAAAAAAAATTAAAATTAAAAAAACACATCCAGCAGTATAAATGATTGACGGTTGGGATCTCCAATCAACATCATTTTTTCCCTAATAAATAATTTAAAAAAAAAAGAAACAAAAAGCTCGGCACTTTTTTGTGATTTGACCGCACAAAACCCCCCACTTTCCCTTTCCCTGAGTTACTAAGAGCAGCGCGGCAGCAGCCAGCCAGCCAGCCAGCCAGCCAGCCATGGATGATGATGATGGATCCTCTCTCTGATCCCCTCCCCATTTCCCTCGCTCTTCCATGCGTCGCGAGTCGGGTACTAACCTGCCCCAAGTGGGACCCACTTCATCTCAGCTCTTTAATTACCTCCTTTGTCCTTTGCCATATTCCCCCCCGCCCTCCGTTCGGGAACCGTGTCCATTTTGTTAGCTCCTAATAATTCATCCAATCAGCCTATACCTACACTCTATACTCTATGCCTTCCGCCAGAACTCCTTCTAATATTAATATTAAATACCAATTAAATAAAATATTATTTAATTTAATATAACATCTTTTTATTCTTAGAATTTATAGGACTGCTAAAATAATTTAAATTNTTCGGGAACCGTGTCCATTTTGTTAGCTCCTAATAATTCATCCAATCAGCCTATACCTACACTCTATGCTCTATGCCTTCCGCCAGAACTCCCCTCTAATATAAATATTAAATACCAAGTAAATAGAATATTATTTAATTTAATATAACATCATTTTATTCTTAGAATTTATAGGACTGCTAAAATAATTTAAATGGGTTTGAAATAGTCCCTAGATAACCATTATAGCTCAATTTTAGATTAATCNTTTAAATTGGTTTGAAATAGTCCCTAGATAACCATTATAGCTCAATTTTAGATTAATTAGGTGTTAAATCCACATCTATCCTTTAATAAATCAAACTTTAAGGAATATAACCTAAAATAAACAAAAAGGACAAAGAGAAGGAGAGAAAGATTGAGTGTTTAGTAAGAAATTAGTTTTTTCAAGAGACTGATTAACCAATTGATGTAGAAATGACCCATATTTATAAACAATGAGTTATAAAGTGTATAATTATATGTCCTATTATTTCAGAGGGGAGTTAAAGGACATTTTAGGTATAACTGACCAACTAAGATCGGTTGTCCTTAAGTCATCAAGACCCGTTCAGCCAATTCTATTGAGGTTGGTCATGAGTCGAACGGCTCTAGTGGTCATTCAATCATCAACGCTATCAATGGGTCGTCCTTTTAAGAGCAAATTCACATTTTACATTTTACTTATTATTAATATATATATAAGAGAAAAGTCAGCATTCAAAAAATAAACATAAGAAAATAAAATAAATGCTAAAAAAACCGACAAGCCGGCCCGGCGCTGCCCATTTCTCCTTTCCATGCTTCGCCAAAGCCTGCGCCACCACTCATCTTCAAACCCAAGCCCCATGCCTCATCCCATCATCCCATGCACCCGAACATATAGCCATCCCTGTAGCCTCCATTGCTCGCCGCAGTCCACGTCACCGGGCCTGGTCCTCCCCTGCATCGTCGTTATTGGGTGAGCACACGTGTCATCCTCTCAACTGCGTTGATGAGGATGNCTTCGCCAAAGCCTGCGCCACCACTCATCTTCAAACCCAAGCCCCATGCCTCATCCCATCATCCCATGCACCGGAACATATAGCCTTCCCTGTAGCCACCATTGCTCGCCGCAGTCCACGTCACCGGCCCTGGTCCTCCCCTGCATCGTCGTTATTGGGTGAGCACACGTGTCATCCTCTCAACTGCGTTGATGAGGATGTGTGTGGACCGTTCGATCCACGCCGTACATCAGTATTGATTGATCTGATCAGATCGGGGGGGGATGGTGACAGTGGTGTGTCGCTGTGGTATTGAATGTGTGGNGATGAGGATGTGTGTGGACCGTTCGATCCACGCCGTACATCAGTATTGATTGATCTGATCAGATCGGGGGGGATGGTGACAGTGGTGTGTCGCTGTGGTATTGAATGTGTGTAGCTCTCAGCAGGCTGAATTATATAACTCGTGATACGATAAAAACTTTGCAGATTTGTCTGCTTGTCTTCTCCTTCTCGTCCCCCACCGACTATTCCGGCACTGTGTGGCCTCTCTTCCCCGCACATCTCCTGTAGCCCACCGCAAGTAGAAGCCGTCTGGCGATCTATGGCTTCTAGGCTCCGGTGGAAATTCAGTTANTCTCCTGTAGCCCACCGCAAGTAGAAGCCGTCTGGCGATCTATGGCTTCTAGCCTCCGGTGGAAATTCAGTTATAATGTATTTATAAGGGACATAAATGACGTGAATATAATATCATATTTATGTATGAACATATATAGGATGTATTTATTATTGAAACATAAGGACGTTACTATAGTACTATATATATTATACAAGTTAGATGTAATATAATAATTGAATAGAAATTTACATACATATCTCCAAATTCTTTCGTATTTACATAGCTAACACCTGTATTTTTACTTTTAAAAGGAGGATAATAATGATATTTTTAATGCAATCTTAAATGATTGAGTGTTTTGTTAGTAAACATGAAATTTTGGGTGTATATATGTGAATGCACAAGAATTGTGGGGTATAAATATAAAGCCCCTAACAAAATAATGTTTAACTTATTATGTATATGCATATTTATAATGACTATAGCAATTTTAAGAAATTTTGAAATTTAGGGTTTGTTCGGGGCAGCTGCAGCTTATTGAATAATCTGCAGATAAGCTATGTGAGGTGGCTATTACAATTTTTTATTTTTTTGGAAAATCCAAAACGCTGCCAGAAAGCGTGAAAGCGTGTTTTCAGTGTATTGAAAACGTATAAGCTGCTAAAACGTTGTTTACCCTAACAGGTCAGGTGCGTTTTCAAAACGTCACTGAACCAATTAAACTGCACCAAACAGACTCTTAATTTCTTAACTTCTTATGAATACATTTACAAAAAATTATAATCTGCGCAAATAGATCCTTAAACTCAACTAAGGAAGAATAGACATGATCTTATAGATTATTAGATTAAAATTTTCAAAGTCATTTTTTTATAAAAATAAAATAGATAGAACAAAATGTATCAAATACACAAGAATAAAAGAATATAATTAATATTAAGTAGATGTTAATTGATTTTAACTAATGCAATTTAAAATAAAAGAGAATAAATGTATTAACTTGAGTTATTTATGTAATATACTTCTAAAAATTAATTTGAATATTCATTATATAATGTGTGCGCCAAANAATGTATTAACTTGAGTTATTTATGTAATATACTTCTAAAAATTAATTTGAATATTCAAGATATAATGTGTGGCCTATTTTTTTTAATTGAATGCATAGATGATATGTACAACACTTGTTATGTGGGTGTGTACATTCTTATAATTACTATAAAGTTGTGTGTTGGTTATTACTTTATTCTTTGATTTTCTCATCATCATATAAGACTTAGGTAAAAGCTCTCACACCATCTCATTTAAAATACATTCCTTTCCTTTCACTACTTCTATGTATATTAATTTATTTTATAAGGTTGTATAATATAAAATTATTGTTAAGTAACAGAGGTCAAAATAAATTTTTCTTTGATATGGGAATGATTTTCTCAAAAAAATTGTTGAATCCAAAAGTGTCTAGAAAACACACACAAGGTACAGAATGTTTTGCAAGGAAAGAAAAGAGAGAGTACAGTAAAGAATAATAAGAATATGCAGTATCTTATTCATGATATGAACCTCCTATTCATAGGACTTAGTCAGCCCTTATATCATTAGTCTCTAAACGGATCTTTTACTAATTACAAAAGTATTATAATATAATAAGACAGACAGATTGACTCAGTCAGTAAGAATTATTTTGCCCGCTCGCCCCATCCTGACTGAAAGCGGATCGTCGTCTTGTGAAAAATCCTCAACTTCGGATCAAAATCAGAAGATTATGTAAACTTGTAGACTTGAAAACGAAATTATTGTGAAATATTAGTTCTCTGAAGAGAGGAGCTCATCTTCTAACGAATGTATAATCGCACTTACAATATTAATTTAAATAGGGATTAGTTTCTATATTCATCGTCCTTTTNATTTACATACATATCTCCAAATTCTTTCGTATTTACATAGCTAACACCTGTATTTTTACTTTTAAAAGGAGGTTAATAATGATATTTTTAATGCAATCTTAAATGATTGAGTGTTTTGTTAGTAAACATGAATTTTTGGGTGTAGATATGTAAATGCACAAGAATTGTGGGGTATAAATATAAAGCCCCTAACAAAATAATGTTTAACTTCTTATGTATATGCATATTTATAATAACTATAGCAATTTTAAGAAATTTAGAAACTTAAGGTCTGTTCAGGGCAGCTGCAGCTTATTGAATAATCTGCTAATAAGTTAGGTGTGGTGACTATTACCATTTTTTATTTTTTTGGAAAAGCCAGACTGCTGCCAGAAAACTGCCACCGCACCTACATAGCTGCGGTGTGAAAATGATGTTTTTAGTGTTTTGAAAACGCATAAGCTGTCAAAACGCAGTTTACCCAAACATGTTAGGTGTGTTTTCAAAACGTCGCCGCACCAATTAAGCTGCACCAAACGGACCCTTAATTTCTTAACTTCTTATAAATACATTTACAAAAAATTATAATCTACGCAAAGAGATCCTTAAACTCAACAAAGGAAGAATAGACATGATCTTATAGATTATTAGATTAAAATTTTCAAAGTCATTGTTTTATAAAAATAAAATAGATAGAACAAAATGTATCAAATACACAAGAATAAAAGAATAAAGTTAATATTAAGTAGATGTTAATTGATTTTAAGTAATGCAATTTAAAATAAAAGAGAATAGATGTATTAACTTGAGTTATTTATGTAATATACTTCTAAAAATTAATTTGAATATTCAAGATATAATGTGTGCGCCTAATTTTTTTAATTGAATGCATCGATGATATGTACAACACTTGTTATGTGGGTGTGTACACTCTTATAATTACTATAAAGTTGTGTGTTGGTTATTGCTTTACTTTGATTTTCTCATCATCATATAATTGTAAGTGTTCATCCTCCTAAGACTTAGGTAAAAGCTCTCACACCATCTCATTTAAAATACATTCAGTTCCTTTCACTACTTCTATGTATATTAATTTATTTTATAAGGTTGTATAATATAGAATTATTGTTAAATAACAGAGGTTAAAATTAATTTTTCTTTCATATGGGAATGATTTTCTCAAAAAAATTGTTGAATACAAAAGTGTCTAAGAAACACACACAAGGTACAAAATGTTTTGCAATGAAAGAAAAGAGAGAGTATAGTAGAGAATAGTAAGGATGTGTAGCATCTTATTCATGATATGGACCTCCTATTCATAGGACTTAGTCAGTCCTTATATCATTAGTTTCTAAAAAGATCTTTTACTAATTACAAAAGTATTCTAATATAATAAAACAGACAGATTGATTCAGTCAGCAAGAATTTTTTTGCCTACTCGCCCCATCCTGATTGAAAGCCGATCGTCGTCTTGTGAAAAATCCTCAGCTTCCGATCAAATCAGAAGATTATGTAAACTTGTAGACTTGAAAACGAAATTATTGTGAAATATTAGTTCTCTGAAGAGAGGAGTTCATCTTCTTACGAATGTATTATCATACTTACAATATTAATTTTAATAGGGATTAGTTTCTATATTCATCGCCCTTTTGCAGATTATTTATGCTACAAACCTGGATAGAGGTGACAAAGGCATAGAAAGTCAGCGACTGGTAACGAAAGTCAACCACAACGAGCTTTCTGAGCCAGACTAGTGCTGACCGTCGCTCCAAGCCGTATTTTAACAACTTAATTTCTTTTAAATCCGTAATCATTTAGCTATACATTTCTTTCTAAAAAAATTCAAGTAAGATTGACATATTACTACTTAACTCTTATGTATTTACATATCTAGCATCAAAACTTTTATATATATATGTAAGCAATCTATCTATGCATGAACAAATGTAAATCATTTTTTAAAAAATAAAATAATTATATTTTTATGTGATATGAAACTTTTGAGTGATACAAAATATAAAAAAATAAAAGTATATGTGTTAGATATGTAAATCCGTAGAGATTGAGAGGTATGTATGTAAATGACTAAAATTTTAAATGAAAAAAAAAAAAAGAGAAGATAAGAAGTAATAGCATGTTAGTATTCATTGATTTATATGTGATAGAATTATTAAAAATGAGGCTGAATGTCTATGAATGTAATAGGTATAAAACAATATACCTTTTCTTGAGTTCTACTTAATGTCTATCATTTTAAATTTAAAACCAATCACTGCTTTAATTTAATCATAGTTCATTTGAAATAATTTAGATTACAAATTAACACTTATCTTAGGGTGATGTGTCGTAATGAAATTTTCATTATCTTGCATGAATCTCAATACATTTATTTTATGAAAGATCTTCTAAATTCAAATTCATGATCATCTCAAATTTCATCAAATTTATAATCAAAATGAGCGTGTCAATGAGTCTAAAATTGGAGCCAAATAAAAACTTAAAAATAAATCATCATTCTTTTCTTCTTTTCATTTTCTTCGACATCATTAAAATCAATATATGCTTTATTACTGTTGAGAAATTTAGGGCAAAGAAACGCAAATCCAGAAGAATAACACAAAGATTTAATGAGGTTCGGCAAAGATGCATACGTCCTCGGTAGCAGAACGACGACTGTTTTTCAATTCAAAAAAGAGTACATGATACAGAATAAACCCTAGGATTACAAACAGATATAACAATATGTAATTACAGAATTAACCCTGTATCGTACCGCGGGGCATTGTCCCCGCACCACCAACCCACAAAACGTAACTTTCACAATTGAACAGATGCTTCTGCATCACTCCACTCGCGAGTTCCGCTGCGCTCGCGAGCTCGCTCTTCCCCATTGGCTCGCTCCGTTCCGCTCCAACATCTGTCTCTTATCTAGTATATATGAGTCATACCTAACAATTATAATAAATTATAAGATTTTTTTAATTACTAATTACATAAATGAAAACTGATTGCATATTAATATAATTATGATTTCAAACTATAAGTATTTCCAAATGACTAAAGNAGCATCAAAATATATATATATATATATGAAAGATCTTCTAAATTCAAATTTATGATTATCTCAAATTTCATCAAATTTATAATCAAAATGAGCGTCTCGACAAGAAGAGCTCAATGAGTCTAAAATTGGAGCCAAATAAACACTTAAAATTAAATCATCATTCTTCTCTCCTTTTCATTTTCTTCGACATCATTAAAATCAATATATGCTTAATTATTGTTGAGAATTTAGTGCAAAGAAACGCAAATTCAGAAGAAGAACACAAAGATTTAACAAGGTTCTACAAAGATGCCTACGTCCTCGGGAGCAGAAAGGTGACTTTTTTTTCAATTTAAAAAAGAGTACAGAATATGTTACAAACAAATATAACAATATGTAATTACAGAATTAACTGTATCGTACCGCGGGGCATTGTCCCTACACCACCAACCCACAAAACGTAACTTTCTCGATTTGACAGATGCTTCTGTATTACTCCACTCATGAGCGCAGCGGAACTCTGTCCCTTATCTGGTATATGAGTCATACCTAACAATTATAATAAATTATAAAATTTTTTAATTACCAATTACATAAATGAAAACTGATTGCATATTAATATAATTATGATTTCAAACTATAAGTAGTTCCAAATGACTAAACATCAGGTACAATGATTCATAATGAGATTTTTGAGGCATTGGACACTCTCAATTGATCAATTATATAACCAAATATAAAAACTAAAATTTTAGTGCTAGATTTGTAAATACAAGAATTGAGTGGCCTATATGTGGATAATATATGTATGTATGAAAGCATTATTGGCGTACATTGAATGCAAATTTCGCCATATGTTGTCGTCTGGACTTGATTAGGGAGGTATAGCTGTCGCTGTTCCTCGAGTTTGTTGTGGAAATAATTAATGAGTGGAAAAANGATTAGGGAGGTATAGCTGTCGCTGTTCCTCGAGTTTGTTGTGGAAATAATTAATGAGTGGAAAAAGGGGGGAATGGTTATGCATATTGATGCATGTAGCTTTTATAGGGCTAAGCCTGACCGCTGATACCAAGTCTGGCTTATATGGCAGCGTAGGCGGAGTATTAGCCCTCTTATTGAACCCTAGATGTATCGAGATGCCTACATGCAGCCACGTGACCTTTAGCACCCATCTCACCCTCCTTAATCATATAATTTTTTTTTATAGATTGTTAATTATTTGTGCCGAAGAAATTTCGAGCCGCATCACTAAAAAGATTGCATTATATCGTGTGTATAATGGTCTGGTGCGATTCATATGTTATTCGTATATCTGGACAACACACATGATATATTCAAAATGTTGTGATGACTCACAATTACTAGACTAATGCAAGGGGAATACTTGCAATTCCAATTTATGAACCGGGTCTATTTGTACAAGGCTCATTAGTTATAAATAATGAGAAACACTTGTTGGGAATGTGGAAGGAAATAAAATCAGTTTTTTAGAGAAAGAAGATGATAGCTTGTAGAGAGTAAGGAGAGATTCTTGAAGATCTTGTATTAAGGTAATTTGAGAGAGAGAGAACATGACAATATGAGAGTTCATTCTTAATATAAAAGTTATGTAAATTTTTTTTATTGTCTTAGTTGGTTTCATAGTTGATTATCCTCCCGTCAATGTAGGTCATATGGACCGAACCACGTAAAATTCTATTGATGTTCTTGGTTACATTCTTGTTTTCTTGTTATGTGTTCTTTAAGCTAGAATTCAGTTCTTTGTGTTGCTCGTGATGAGTTTCTATTGTCAAGGGTGATCGGTAGTTCCATCAACACAAAATCACAAACACGAGCATAAGATGAGCTTTTAGGCAGGGAAAATGGGTGCCTAATGATGGTGAAATTAAGGCCAGATGCCATTTGAAAAAGTGATGCAATATATAGGGAGTATTTATTGAGCATATTTAGAGCAAAAAGTTTTTTTATTTGAATTATGGTAATTAAAGTACTAGCTTAATTTTAGTCATTGATAACATTCTAAAAAGTATGAAACTGATGCTTGTATTAAATCATTTATGTGAGTTTAAACTCTCATTAATCATTGTTATAATTGTGCAAAATACCAAAATTAGTAAATAAATCTTATAAGATTTCATATCATTAAATAAATTCCTGATATAGGATAAGATTTTGAAAAAAAAAAAAATATTTATCAGTGAGTGAAAACTTAAACATTGATTTCATAAATGAAAAGGAAATTAGAATTGAGCACATTGATCCAGTTAGCGGAGCACTTAACTGTTTATTGCTCTGCTAACTTATTTATAGTTGCAGTAATGGGTAAGTAGAAGGATGGTGGTGAAGCAACCACTACAATTATTATTATAAATAATGTTTGTGATTGATCACAAGCAATTAATAATAATCACAACAACTCTCAATCGATCATAGATTCATATTTACAAAGCCCGGGAAAGGTCAAAATGACAAGTATGCATCCAACAAATCTTCATAATCCGGCATGAATCTCAAGGCATGACTGGGATCTCGATGCAAACTTTTGAGGAAGAAAAAGTTAAATTTCGATTGAGAGTCATCTAGAACTTCACTTCCAACAAACTTAACAGTCAAACTGATATGCTCCATTAGCGGACTCAATGTACTGATCCAATTTGAACTAAATTAAGCCGTGGTCAAACTATTAAACTGCTTTTGGAAGCTTTCTAGACACATTTAGAAGGTTAATCGGATGACGAATCTAGCGAGTTCATGCTCAAATCGAGTGTCTCGATAAGACAAATCTAATAAGCTCAAGATCGCTCAATTCTGATATCGTCAAGGCACTCCAATGTACATTAAACGTTGTCAGATCGAAGGAAGCCCTCTGACCCTTCCGATTATAGTAATTCATATTCATACATTAATTGCACCGAGAACTCTTTGAATAAAACCTCACCCCTATCATGGAGGGGGGAGCTTGAGGATTGAGGAGGAATTTGAAGCTTTACGGAGCTGAAATCCAACATCACTTCTGCCTTTGTCGACCATCGCTAACCACCGTCGACTATCACTTGTTGGTCTCTGCCTATCGTTCTCGGTCGCTGCTCGTTCCTTGCAACAAACTCCTCTAAGAACCGATGTTATAACTCAAGAGACTTTGTAACTTTTTCCACCTAAGGGACAATGGGTTGTACTTGTTATCTTTAGTTTATAATGGATCTCTTCAACTGGATCCGACCCCTTAGATTTTTTTCTTTACCGGTTTTTCATGTAAAAACTTTTGGCGTCGCTAGTGGTGGTGTTTCTTCTATCTGAGTGAGTATTGAATTCCCGTGCAATGCAAAAATGATAATCTATTATTCTACCGCTGCGAATCTTCTAGCAACACANTATATATATATATATATATATATATATATATATATATATATATATATATATATATATAACATATGCAAATTAATCAAATAGACAAACAACGCATCTAAAATGCATATAACAATATGCAAACAATATTAGAAACACTAATAGACAATTTGTTTGTCATCAATATTGAAAACACAACAATTCAAAACTGTTATTTTACTTGAAACTTAAGGCTAAGTGAATATGTTGCTAAGACAATTTTTGGTACATATAAAAATTCAAATTTAATTTGTCCATCACAAATTAATAAAAACCTAAAGCTACCTAAACATTCTACTTGACATCATCAGTCTAGCATTTGCAAACAATCAAAATACAACGAGCAAAGAAAACACCTATTATTTAAGGTTGTCATCACAGCTATGACTCAACAAAGTGAGATTTTGAGAGGCCATTGTCAAAAGATTTGTTGAGGGTCAATTGCCATTCATCAAAGCCTATAATAGTTGGAGAAGGATATCGATCGGGGGTCGGAGCTGCAGAGAGATGTCATATTGGGGGCACGAGACCTGAAAATTCTATAATTTGCAACAGATATCGACCAATCACAAATCTCATCACAAAATTCAATTATATTAAATTGGTTATACTGCCCTTGACTATTTCAACTAACATACAATAACAATATGTTGTGTATCCGCACAAATGATTCTTACAAGATATTAAGCTAATACTAACAATATTTTCAATATAAGTTTGATGCGTGCTAGAAAATTCGCGGCGGTAGAGTAACAGACTATCGTCATAGCGTTGTACAAAAGTTCAACACACACGCAGGGGAAAGAGAAACAAGCGGTGATGACTCCAAAAGTTTTTACGTGGAAAACCCGTAAGGGAAAAATCACGAGGCTTGGCCCAGTTACGGAAATCCGCTATTGATTGATGATTACAGAAATCTCTTGTCCCACAGAAAGGAAAGAATAACTATATTTTTTAGATTACAACATCGACTGATGGCGTCTGGTTGGTGGTGATCGATGGTGGTTAGTAGTGGTCAATGACAGTTGGCAGAAGTCGACGAAGGTCGGAGGTGGTCGTCGGAGGTCAGCGGTGGTCTTCGGCGGTCGACAGTGGTCGACAACTGAGGTCAGCGGTGGTCGACAACTGAGGTCGACGGTGGTCGGCGGTGGTCGACAACTGAGGTCGGCGGTGGTCGACGACAATCGGCTATATCACTGAGCTGCAGCTTCTCCTCAAGGCCTCAGGCTCTCTCTCTAGATTTCAGTTTCCCCTCATGTGAGGGGCGAGGGTTTATTTATAGTGTTCTGAGTACAATTAATGCAAGAATATCAACTATTTTGATCGGACGGTACAGTGAGTTTCCTTCGATCATGCGACGTTTAATGGACATTTGAGTGCCTTAACGATCAGAATTGAGTGATCTTAAGCTTGTTGGATTTATCTTGTCGAGACGCTCGATTCGAATATAGTCTTGCTAGTGTCCACATATGTTTGACCTACCAAACATGTCCGAAAATCTTCTAATGATGGTTAATGACTTGATCTGAGCATGATTTGACTTGGATTGGACTAGTTTTATATTATTAGGTCTGTCTCATTGAGTCGGTTAGTTTGACTATAAGTTTGTTGAAATCGGAGTTTTGGATGAATTTTTATCAAGATTTGAACGTTTCTTGCTCAAAATATCATCTCAGGATCCGTGTCATGCCTTGAGATTTGTGTCAGATGATGAAAATTTCTTTGTGGTGTATCAAATTTATTCTTTGCTCTCATGTAAATTTTAATTATATAAATCATTCATTTACTGAAGACAAACAGTTGTAAAACTCCATGTTAATTAATGTATCAAAAATAATCAGTCTCCAAGGTTCAAACTTGGACTAAACGTGCAAAAAATTTATGCACTAATTTTTGTTTAATTTTCCTGATCAGGTTTTGTCACCAAGCATGCACCACTGAGTCGACACGTACCTTGTACCACCACATTTGACATTGATGGATCAAGAGGCGTTTACGTACATACTACCTATTCCTGTGTATTCACATATATATCTCTATCGGCTGGACATCACTTGTTATATTTATACCATCCAAATCTTGTTGAAATATAAATTTGATTTTAGTTGTTTAAATAAAACCCAATAAGAGCCTAATTTCTAGAAGCATGTCCCATCTAGAAGTTTATTATAGAATGTGTAATAGGTATGAAATTATTGTGTGGTAGGTATGAAATTATTTGTAACCATTAGATTAGAATTGTAATGACACAATCCTAGCCATTAATTTAGGAGGTGTTACTAATATAAATAGGATGGAGTCTTTGAGTTTGTATCAAGCCAAGAAAAGACGATAAATAGAAATGAAGCTTCTTCCATAAATTTTTAATGTTTATCAAATCCTAAAAGCTTCTTCATTCCAACAAAGTGGTATCAGAGACTAAAGTTTCTTTTATAGAGCAATGACAAATGGTGACATGGTTTCCTTCCAAGTTCTGATGCTTAAAGAAAGCATCTACGACAATTGGAGTATCAATATGAAGACACTCCTTGGAGCGCATGACGTTTGGGAGGCTGTGGAGAAAGGGTACGATGAGCCAAACAACGAGTCCGCTCTATCCACAACACAAAAGGATAGCTTAAGAGATTTGCGAAAGAGAGACAAGAAGGCTCTCTTTCTCATCTATCAAGCTTTAGATGAAGATGGTTTTGAGAAGATCTCAAGTGCTACTTTGGTCAAGCTAGCATGGAAGAAGCTTGAAGTCTCGTATAAGGGAGAAGGAAAGGTTAAAAATGTAAGACTTCAAACTAATAAGCTAATTTGATGCTTTGCATAAGAAAGAAGGAGAGTTGGTCTCCAATTATTTTTCTAGAGTCACTATCATTTCCAATCAACTAAAAAGAAATGGTGAAAAGTTAGAATATGTGCTTATCATGGAAAAGATTCTTCGATCGTTAGATTCAAAATTTGATAGTATCCCAACCATTATCGAAGAGACCGAGGATTTACAAGCCATGACAATAAAGCAAATTTTGGGTTCATTGCAAGCCCATGAATAGAAGAAGAAGAAGAATGATGAGATTGTCGGACAACTTCTTAAGATAGGTCTCCAACCAACTCAGAAAGATGAAAGTTTCAACAATATTAGAAGCCAACATGGAAGAGGAAGTGGACAAAGACGATATCATGCTAGCAAGCAAGGATGGGGTACCAACCAAAACTATGAAAAAGGAGAAAGATCTACAAGAGGACGTGGACGAGGGCGCTCAAATTTGAGGTATGATAAATCTCAAATTAAGTACTAAAATTGTAACAAGTTCATACATTATGTGAAAGAATATAGAGCACCTAAAAATAAAGTTAATGAAAGAGTCAACTACATAGAATAAAAGACAGAAGAAGATGACACTTTACAGCTAACATACAAAGACAATGAAAGAGGTGAAGATAGTACATGGTACCTGGACACCGGTGCAAGCAACCATATGTGTGGGAGACGAAGCATGTTTGTAAAGCTTGATGAATCAATAAGCGACAATGTGTCTTTTGGAGATGAGTCTAAGATAGAGGTGAAAGACAAAAGTAACATTCTCATCTGCCAGAAAAATGGGAAGCATCAATTTATTTCTAATGTTTACTTTGTGCAAAATATGAAGAGCAACATTTTAAGTTTATGAAAACTTTGGAGAAACGATATGATATTCACTTGAAAGAAAATACTCTCTTCTTGAAGACAATATTGATAACTTGATTGTTAAGGTGCCAATGTCTAAAAATAGAATGTTCTTGCTCAACATTCAAAACGATATTGTCAAATGTCTTAAGACCTGTTATAAAAATGCTTCTAGGCTCTGGCATCTTCGATTTGGGCATCACAACTTTGGAGAGCTCGAATTGCTTTCAAAGAAATAGATAGTGAGAGGATTACCTTGCATCAATCACCCTGATCAATTATGTGAAGGATGTTTACTCGGAAAGCACTTCAGGAAAAGTTTTCCA
Source organism: Phalaenopsis hybrid cultivar (assembly GCA_002079205.1). NCBI lineage: Eukaryota > Viridiplantae > Streptophyta > Magnoliopsida > Asparagales > Orchidaceae > Phalaenopsis > Phalaenopsis hybrid cultivar. The sequence goes on along the minus strand of JXCR01104210.1, from coordinate 41,136 downwards.
AGGGAGTCAAGTTCAAGAGCCTAAAAGCCTCTTGAGCTCATACATACAGATGTATGCGGTTCAATAAAGCCAAGCTCACTCGGTAAGAGCACCTATTTTCTTTTCTTCATAGATGATTTTTCACAATAAATGGGTGTATTTCTTAAAACAAAAATCAGAGGTTTTTGGAATATTCAAGAAGTTTAAGGCAAATGTAGAGAAAGAGAGTGATTTCAAGTTCAAAGTTATGCGATCTGATCGAGGAGGAGAATTCACTTCAAAAGAATATCAAGAATTCTGTGAAACCAACGGAATACGTCAACTTCTAACTGTTTCAAGATTCCCCAAACAAAATGGAGTAGCGAAAAGTAAGAAAAGAACCATCCTTGACATGACAAGGAGTATGTTAAAAAGTAAGGGATTGCTGAATGAGTTTTGGGCAGAAGCAGTTGCATGTTCTATTTATTTGGCTAAACGATCATCAACAAGAAGTGTGTTGGGAAAGACACCACAATAAGCATGGAGTGGAAGGAAGCCCGACATCTCTCATCTATCAGTTTTTGGATGCATAACTCATGTACATATAGCTGACCAGAAAAGATGTAAGCTGGATGTTAAGAGCCAGAAGTTCATTTTCATTGGTTACGACACTAACTCAAAAGACTACAAGCTATATAATCCAAATACAGGGAAGACAATCATCAGCAGAGATGTCATATTTGATGAAGGAGGAGAATGGGACTAAGGACTACATGATGAGGACTACAACCTTTTCCCATATATTCAAGAAGAAGAAGTAGAGTAGCCAAGGATCAAGTAAGCAAGAGAAGAGTATACTGCTCCACAAACAACATTGACTACAAATACTCAAAATAACTCATCATCGTCAACTTCAAGAGAAAATTTAAGTGAAAGAGTATCACGCTTCAGAAGATTACATGATCTTTATGAGATAACAAAGAATCAAGATAATCTTACTCTTTTTGTCTCTTTGCCAACTATGAGCCCATGAATTTCCAAGAAGTCATACAAAGAAAGAAGTAGAAAGATGCAATGGATGATAAAATTAAGGCAACCAAGAAGAACGACACATGGGAGCTAGCTTCACTTCCTAAAGGGCATAAAACAATTGATATAAAGTGGGTGTACAAAGCAAAAAAGAATTCCAAAGGAGAAATTGAAAGATACAAGACAAGATTGGTGGCAAAAGGCTGCAGTCAAAGAGCAGACGTCGACTATGATGGTATTTGCCCCTATTGCTCGATTAGAAACTATTAGACTAATTCTTTCTTTGGCAGCTCAAAATAAGTGGAGAATACATCAAATGGATGTAAAATATGTCTTCTTGAATGGAATACTTGAAAAAAAAAATCTACATTCAACAGCCACCAGGATGTGATGTTAAAGGATAAGAAGACAAGGTTCTAAAGATAAAAAAAGTCTCTCTACAAGCTGAAGCAAGCACTAAGAGCATGAAATAGCCGAATAGACAAGTATCTACAAGAGAAAGACTTCATAAAGTGTCCTTAGGAGCATGCTCTTTTCATCAAGAATGAGGATGAAATTGTCTTGATTGTTTGTTTATATATCGATAACTTGAACTTCACTAGAAACAATCCAAGCATGTTTGAAAAGTTCAAAGAAATGATGACAAAGAAGTTCAAAATGACAGGAAAATGGGCTCATGGCATACCACCTTTGCATTGAAGTCAAGCAAATGGAAGATGGGATTTTCATCTCTCAAGAATGTTATGCAAGGGAGATATTGAAGAGGCTCAAGATGGATAATAGCCGACCTATAAAAACCCTGTAGAATATGGAGTCAAGCTATCAAAGTATGATGAGGGAAAAAGAATTGTTCCAATGATTTTCAAGTGTTTGGTTGGAATTTTGCGCTACTTGACATGCACGAGGACTAATATTCTTTATGTTGTTGGATTTGTCAGTCGCTACATGGAAACTCTGACTGCTACCCACTTGAGGACCGCTAAAAGAATTATGTTATATCAAAGGTACAATTGATTTTGACATATTTTACTCATCATCTAACAATTTCAAGCTTTTAGGATATAGCGACAGTGATTGGGCTAGAGACATGGATGATAGAAAGAGCACTACAGGGTTCGTGTTCTTCATAGGAGACACTGCTTTTACTTGGATATCAAAGAAACAACCAACTGTCACTCTTTTTACTTGCGAAACAAAGTACGTGACTACAACCTCATGTGTTTGTCATGCAATTTGACTTTGAAATCTATTAAAGGAGTTAAGTTTACTGATACACAAAAAAATATATGCATTTTTAGACTCATATTTTCTACTCATTTTTTGTAATATTGTACTTTAATGGAAGGTATTTTTATGTTTTCTTGCAGATTATTGAATTTTAAAACTTGAAGCAAAAAAATAAAATTTGGGGCAAAAATGAAGAAGTTGAAAATTTGTTCAGCGCCAGACTTAGCGTCGACGGCGTTGTTTGACATAGAGCAGCAATTAATTAAATGAGCACTAGCGTCGACGGCGCCAGAATGGGCGCTGACGGCGCTTATGACGGTTTAGGCCCTATTTCTAGAAGATTCAACGAATTTGGACGCTTTTTGAAGAGTTTTTGGATGCACCTATTGGAGAACCAACTCTAGGCACTATTTGGGGCCGAAATTCATCAAAAAAAACTCTCTTGGTCTTTATTCGCCCCCTCTTCGTTCCTCTTTGTCCCTCCATGCTCATTTTCGCCACACCTCACCTCCATAAACTTTTTTCTATTTTCATTCCACCACCATTTAGGAGTCTATTAGTGATTTTTATTTAAGAGTTTAGAGTTTTTGTGGCGAGATTAAGTGTGAATTCTTCTCTAAGAGTGTTGGAGAAGGAGAAAAGTGAGAGATTTCTTCTTCCTACATTTCCTAGAAGATGTTACAAGGGATTTGCTTTGAGAAAGAGATTCAAATAAGTGTTGTTTGTTTATTAGTATTGTATGAACTTTCTTTTATATATAAAATTTGTGTTTTGGTGTATCTTTCCCATCAAGTATGAGTAGTTTACTTTATCTTTCTCCCTACTCTGAGATATGGTGAAATGAAGAGATAATATGGATGTATCAATATTAAAATATAAAATAAATTGTGATGATTTTCAACTCTGAACTTAATTTACTTTTCAATCTGTACAATTGAATTGTTAAAATGTGTTGTGAAATATATGATCCGGGAAATGGAGTATGAGTTCTACAATAAAGTGAGGATCACATTTGATTCCATGAAGGAGAATTTCATTCATGGAATTAAGTTCAAATAAATAGGGAAATAGACTTTGTTAGGTGTAGAATTGGAGAATCTTTAGAGTGACAGACTAAAATCTCCAATTCAGTCTTAGTGTTTAAAAACTAAAGTGAGAGTTAGCCTTTAGGTGAAGGGAAGTGAGACTTCTAGAGTGGGAGTCAATATCCTCCTAGCCTAGCCACGGATTTAGGGACTAAACTTGGAATTAACCAATGATTTTCTATAGTATTGTATCAATGTAGAGAATTAAAATTGCTCTTATTTGACACAATACATATTAGAACTATTTATCTCATCTCATTTTACCAAAACCTCATTGTAGTAGGAAAGATGTTTTTTCATATAAGAAATCTTCATCACATAAACATAACTTAATAATATAGTAGTTATTGTTTAAACTTTGTATTTCAGTTTTATTATTAGTTAAATAATTTAGTTCAATAATATCTCAACATTTGAAATTAGAGACAGTAATTTTGTTTTGACTTTCTTTGAATTTCCTAGTAAATTTATCATTTCAAATATAAACATTCTCCGTGGGATCGATATTTGGGGCTTAAATAGAAGGACTTTTATTATTTGATAATGATATGTATACTTGCGTAGAATCCCAACATTAATTGTTTAAATTTCTTATTCATAAAATATTGCATTAAGCTTTTGGCACCGTTGCATAGCGGATTCAACTTTATAATTTTTACACAACTATATTCTCGGGATGATTTACTACAAGAAGAGGCAATCAAGATTTGTATCGATAATAAGTCTGCAAAAATGCTAGCAAAGAATCCAGTTTTCCACAACAAAAGCAAGCACATTGATACGCGCTATCACTACATCAGAGAATGCATCGAAAGAAATGAGATACAAGTGCAGTACATGAAGTATCAAGATCAACTTGCATCTATTTTTACTAAGTCACTCAAGAGTGAAGATTTTATTAAAATGAAAAGTTACTTGAAAAGCACAAAATCAAGTTTAAGAGGGGGTGTTGAAATATAAACTTGATTTTAGTTGTTTAAATAAAACACAATAAGAGCCTAATTTCTAGAAGCATGTCTCATCTAGAAGCTTATTCCAAAATGTGTGGTAGGTATGAAATTATTGTGTGATAGGTATGAAATTATTTATAATCATTATATTAGAATTGTAGTGGCACAATTCTAGCTATTAATTTAGGAGGTGTCACTAATATAAATAGGGGTGGAGACTTTGAGTTTGTATTAAGCCAACAAAAAATGATAAATAGAAGTGAAGCTTCTTCAATAAATTTTTAACCTTCGCCAAATCCTAAAAGCTTCTCAATTCCAACAAATCTTTCATATCACATTAAAAATATCATTATTTTTACAATGAGAAGTCACAAAGGAAATAATTGATGGTGAAGGTAAAATAGTTCAGCAGACAAAGGGGACTTAGCTTTGTGCACAGAAGCTCCATCCACTCGTCGAGTTTTGGTTGCTTTTCCAAAGCGTTACTTTAGAGTTCTTTATTGAGAAGTGGGAAGAACAACACTACAGACTTCTACAAAACCTTTAATGTATATGGAGCTCCTATTGCATTATTGTATAATGAGNATGTCAGTTAAAGTGATAACTCTTTCCACAAGGATCCTGGCAATTGATATATATATATATATATATATATATATATATATATATATATATATATATATATATACAAGAAATATGTTTTAATACAAAATGTCAGTCGTCATCTGCTCTGCTAGGGTTTCGCCCGATGGCGAAACGGGCGAAACGGGCGAAACTCTGGTTTGACTCCTTCGATCGTCAATCTTTTATCTGGTGCTCGACGACAAATTTCCTGCACTCGATGACAACGACGAAGGGCTTTGCGTTCGTCGTCTTCGCTTCATAAGATGAAGAGCTTCGGCGCTTTCCCTTTTCGAGCTTCGGTTTCAAGTTGTTGTTTCATTTGCGACTCACTCCTGTTCGCAGAAGGGCGCGCCTTCTTCTCGCTTCCTGCCCGGCAGAAGGTTTCCTGTTCGCCTATCTGCTCGCTTCCTGCCCGCCAAACTATTTCTCTCCTGTCTTGTGAGGGAGATGGCATCGACGCTTCGTTCAAATGCAAATGCTCTTGCCGATGACTTTCCTGCTCATGCCCCTCCTCCATGTTCAACTTCTGATTTTGCTATCGGTAAGTCCTGCAATGTTCCAGAATCTTTCAATGAGGCTCTTGAAGGTGGAGGTGATCACACTTTTATTAAAAAACTTGGAAAAAAAATGGGAAGCCTGCACTTATTCTCACAAATGTTGAAACCGGTACTCTCGCGTCCTCTTGGCGTTTCTCTCTAGTGGGGAAATTCCTTTATGGTCACCCAAAACTGGAGATCATTAGAAAGAAGTTTGATACTATGAAACTATTGGGCAGTTGGAACATTGGTCTACTTGACAATAGACATATACTTATTCAACTATCTCATGATGTCGATTACACTCGTATTTTCTCTTGAAAAACTATCAAGATTGACAATCGTTTTATGAAAATTCTGAAGTGGACTGTCAGTTTTGATCCAAAAGCAGGGTCCTCTATCATTTTTGTTTGGATAAAGTTTTCGAGGTTAAAAATACATCTATTCAACATAGAAACCCTCTACTCTTTAGCAACTGCTTACGATAAGTCTCTCAACCCTATGTGACTTGTGTGATTGTTGAGAGAGATATCACTCAACCAGCTTCGGATGAGATATGGATTGACATTAGGCACAACGGGTATTGACAAAAGATTAAAACGGAACCACATCCTCCTTATTGCTCTCATTGTAGTATGTTTGACCACAGCTCTACTGTTTGTTATCGTTTGCATCCTCATATAAGGTTGAATATCGCTAAAGAACAACCACCTACTACCCCTGTTGAGAAGATGAAACTCGATCCTCTTCCCAACATTGCAGTTCCTGAAGAAGAACAACATATTACAGCTACAGATCCAGTTGTGCTAATACCACCCATTGTTATTAAAGAAGACTCACTCACATGCCAAGACATGCGAGAGTGCTCCTTTGATCCAATAACAGATCAGCCGGTACAACATGTAGTTGCTTCTAATGTCCAACAATATGTACATCTCTAACACACTATAGACCAAGATCAGGTGAGTCAATCTTCGAAAGAGGAATGACAGGTTTATTTCAGGAGGAAGAAGAAGAATGGAGGTCGACTCCAGCTCGGAAGCATATTGGATGATATATTGGTTACTACTGGCAATGGCAATCATCTTACCAACTTATTAGCTTGCTCCTTTCCTAGAACCAAAGACAGAGGAAAAATCAAATTAGGTTGCTCTCTAGCCACCTGATACTATGTATTTCTGCATTTTTAGGCATTTCTTTATGTCTCTAATGTACTTTTCAGTATTTTCTAGTTGTGAAACCCCATGTGGTTTTTTGTGAGCAGGGTGTCATGTTTGAGCCTTCCATCTCATTGTATCTGTATNATATATATATATATATATATATATATATATATATATATATATATATATATATATATATATATATATATATATATATATATATATATATATATATATTCTAATTTTTTGTGCAATCAGATGATGGGAAGTCATCTCTTTGTACTGATTTGAGAGTTGGAATGTTATTTTGATAACTTCTTACTTTTGAAATGTATATTTTGAGTTATAGTTTCGTATTCTCTTGTAATAGTCATTGCTAGTTCCCGTGCCCCAAATGGAAAAAATGGGGATTGTGTTGGGCAGTTGATGGCCAGCGTAATTTTTTTTTCCCAAAAATAATGAGAATTCGTTAAATCATTGTGTAAATACTAGGATGTCTCCTAAAAGCGATGGATTGTATGGTCTGAATATAACGAAAAAGTATGTAAGGATCACTGCACTGATGCGGGTAAAAATGTTAGTCCATTAAATTAATACTAAGATAAAATCTTAAATTTTATATACACCAATAAGTAAATTAAGGGAATTAGTAGATATTATGATTCATAGAAAAATAAATATCTTATGTATTCATAAAATAAAATGGATTGGAGAAAAGGCTAAGGAGAATGATGACTTATATTTTAAACCTTGATATTTAGATAGGAGTCGAACTAGAAATGATGTAAATGTAATTATATATAAGAGATTGAAAGATAATGTTGTAATAATTAATAGAATAGAAGATAAAATTACAGGCTGAAAAGTTATTATTGAAACTAAGATTCCTAATATTGTAAGTGTTCATGCTACTTAAAGAAAAATTTTGGAATAATCTAAAAGAATTAATACAAAGGATACCTTTTTAAGAAAGAATTTTTATTGAATATTTAAATAGACAGGTTGTTAGAGTGATAGAAGATTTCAGAAATATTCATGGTGGATATGGTTTTGGAGTGCAAATAAAGTAGGTAAAATTATATTAGATTTTACTTTAGCTTATGATTTTATTTTTGCTAATAATTTATTTAAGAAAAGAGATTGACATATTATAACTTATAAAAATGAATAAAATAAAATAAAAATTGATTATTTTTTTATAAGAAAAACATATTGTCGAGATTGTAAAGACTATAAGGTCATTCCATGTAAAAATTAAGTACTCAACATCGATAACTAGTTTTAAATTTAAGATGAAGGGTTGGGATGAATAATACAATAAAATATTATCATAGAATTAGAAGGAGACACTTGTCACAAATAAAACTATTTTTACGAGTAAACTTTAATATCTTAAGATTTGGGCGATTCATAAAAAAATTATTGTCATTTGGGATAAAGTACTGAGCATTTTTAAGCATGATGCAAAAATTGTACTTAAGAAATTAAAAGGAGAAACTCTATAAATAAAAGTAATTGGTGGTGGAATGATAATGTACAAGAAAAGATAAAGTAAATTTTGTTATAGAAATTAGTTTAAATATAAAAGCTCAATGAATTGAAAAAAATATAAGATGACTCATAAGGAGTCTAAGAGAGCAACTTGTGAAGCTAAAAATTCTATTTTTAGTGATATTTATATTATATATTAGATATGAAAGAGAATGAAAGATGCATGTATAAACTAGCAAAACAAAGAGATAAAAAAAGGAAGGATTTAGTCCAAGTAAAGTGTGCTACGAATGAAAAATGAAGAGATTTTAAAGAAAATGAATGATGGAAAATCAATAGGACTTGATGATATTTCAATAGAAGTGTGAAAATGTTTAGAGGATTTAGGAATTTCTTGACTTACTAAAATTTTTAATATTATTTTAAAAACTGCAAATATGTCTGAGAAGTAGAGAAAGAGCATTTATGTCCCAATTTTTAAGATTAAAAGGGATGCACAAGAGTGTGCAAATTATAGAAGAATTAAGTTAATGTGTCATACATTATAATTATGAGAGATTTGAGCATAGGTTAAGACATGATACAAAGATTTAACCAAATTAGTTTGGATTTATGTCGGGAAAGTTTACTATGAAATCTACATATTTATTAAGAGGTTTGATGTAGAAGTACAAAGAGAAGAAGGATCGATCTACATATCTTTTTTATTGATTTAGAAAAAACTTATGACAAAATGCCAAGAGAAGTATTTTAGAGAGTTCTAGAAAAAAAGGTGTTCATATAACTTACATTCAAGTCATTAAAGAAATTTATATTATAGATATTATTTGTGTTCGAACATAAGGAAGGTTGACCGTGTATTTTCCTATTTCATTTGGATTACATCAGTGATCGACTTTAAGCCTATATCTTCTTGCTTTAGTTATGGATGTTCTTACTAGACATTTACAAAAAGATATATCTTGGTGTATGTTTTTTGTAGATAGCATCCTTATTGTGGATAAGACTAGAGAAAGAGTTGAGGAAAAAAATTGAATTATGGAGGTCAACTTTAAAGTCTAAAGGCTTTCATTTGAGTATATTTAAAGTTGAATAGATGGAATGTAATTTTGTTAATAGTAAATTTAGTGACGAGGTTGTAACAATGAGTGATAAAGTCATTAAAAAAATGAACATTTTAGATATATTGGATATATTGGGTATATTATTCAAAGTGATGGCGATATTGAAAGGGATGTTATCAGTAGAATTCAAGTTGGATGGTTGAAATGGAGGAATGCATCAATCCTATTGTGTGACAGCAATTGCCGCTTAGACTTGAAGGACATTTTTATAAGATGGTTGTGGGACCTATAATGCTTTATGGTGCAGAATGTCGGTCTATAAAAGGAAAGCAAAAAAACTAAGTGTTGTTGAAATGAGAATGATTAGGTGGATGAGTGCCTTTACACTTTAAGAATCAAAATGCAAAATGAATATATTCGCTAAAGGGTTGTCACAGCTTCAATGGCAAAAAAGTTAGAGAGAGTCGTCTTAGATGGTTTGATCGTATAAAATGTTGACCATCTGATATTTTCTTAGGAAAGTGGTTGTTTTAGATATGACTTATGTTAAGAAATGTAGAGGTTGACCTAAAAATACCTTGACAAATATAAAATAATGATTTTAATATATTAGAATTCAATGAAAATATGACACTCAATTAGACACAATGGAGAAAAAAGATTCATGTAGTTGACCACACTTAGTAGGATAAAAGCTTGTTGTTGTTGTTGCTGCTGCTGCTAGCATGTTTTCTTTTTATCCTTTCTTCTCATATTTATCCTTTTTTAAGGTAAAATATTCCATTGAAATTCAAAAGTCACAACTAAAGAAGGGGGTCTAACATATCTCCCTTGAGCAAAAGATGCAAGGCTGTAGGAGGAAACTTAACTAAGAAAACTATTTGAGATTAAGCACCTTCTTTGGCTAGCCAATCTGTTGGCCTGTCACCCTCCCTAGGAATATAAGTCCACTGTGTATTCATAAAATCAGAGAGCTGCCCAATTTGCTTGAGCTGGAGATTAAATATGCCAAAGTGAAGAGGTCAAAGAAGAGCTGCGTTTCCAGAGAATCATAGAGTCCATCTCAACAAGAAGTTTGCTCCAATCCAAAGAGAAGACAATCCTAAGAGCAGCCAGGACAGCCTCAGCCTCAGCCTGAAAAGGAGAGAACGACAATGGGAGCTGAGAGCAAGAGAAAAGCTATGCCATTATGATCTCCGAAGACCATCCCAATCCCAACAACCGTATCAGAAAAACTATCATCAATATTGATTTTGATCCAATTGAGCTCATGTTTCTTCCAAAAAACCAGCTGTGTTAGCTGCCTTAAAGTCTGAACAGGTCTGATGATGGTCTTGGACGAAAAATTTAGAACAGCCAGAAATATGTCCTTGATCCCACCATAAATGATCACCTTTTGAAGATGAGTAGGTGTATGACAAAAAGTTGAACTAGAATTCTCCCATTGGTTAGCCTGCTTCATGTTGTTTCTAGCCATTCAGATGAACCAACAGATTATAGCAGAAAGTATTTTAAAAAGAAGATTGGTAAGCTGAGATTAATCCACAAAATAGTCCCTGATGGAAAAGCAGCCGCTCCGGGGCATATTAGACCACAGTAACTTAGCAGTACAACTCCAAATCTCCAAGGCATACCTGCAAGACAAAAAAATGTGAGGAAGGGACTTTTCTTCACATCTGTACAGAATGGGAGAAGGACTCTTCTACACATCTTCATAATTGGATATTATTCTTTCTAATGTGTTGCGCAATTAAATGTGGGGAAGTATCATGTTGTACTGATTTGAGGGTTGGATGACCATTTTCGTAATTTCTTTCTTTTGCTATATTTATTTTGAGTAATAATTTATTATTTGCTTGAACGTTAGTTGGATGCTATTCTTTCTAATTTGTTGTGCAATTAGAAGTTGGGAAGTTATCTACATGTACTGATTTGAAGATTGGATTGTTATTATGGTAACTTCTTTCTCTTGCTATATTTATACCATGAAATTTGATGATAGGCTTACTTGTGTGATTGATTAACTGTAAAATCGGTAAAACTTAATTTTTTTTCTTATTAGCTTGTGACGTTCTTATCCAAATGTTTACATATACTAACTTCCATCTAAATAGAATTAAGTATCGAAATTAGAAGTTGTCAAACTATTAATTTGATTTTGTGTACATGATTTTGTGATCCTTGTCCTAAATCTGCATCAGAAAGCATTAAAACCTAATTTATGGCGTTCCAAAATAATACACAAAACATCATTTAGTTATGAAGTAGAATGCTAAATCTAGGACTAAAACCCCAAGCCAAAAAGGAAGCAGTCGTTATCAAAACTTACTAATCGTCATGAAGATCAACCTCAAGGCTAGGCTGGAGCAAATTTCGCTGTTTTACCGGGTTTCTAGACTTTCTCGGTTTCTTCCCAAGGGTGAGGCCATTAGTATTTTGCTTCCGGTTGAAGATAGGGATTTGCTCTTGTGTCTTCCCTTAGATCATGAAAGGAATTCGCCCGGAAAGAGTAGCTTCCGTTATCTTGAGTAATGTGCTGCTGTTTTGAGTTTGGGTAAGCGAAGAGCGGGTGGTTCATGGGTGTGGAGCACCCACGTCTAAGAAGTAGGAAGTCTGAACTGCACCTATCCGCAGCGATCAAACAAAAAGCCCCTCTTTCCCCGGGCATTGGGCAAGGATTCGATTCGTTAAGCAGGAAAGACTTTGCACTTTCATGTTTTGCCAAACTAGAAAATAATCGGCACTTAAAAATGAATACAAACTGTGTAGCCTTTAGAGTACGGAAAAGTGATGCTAAACAAACTCCTCAATTATCATTTGCAAAGTAATCCAACAGCCAGAATATTCCAACCACTTAAAATTTGCCAATTAAGAAACAAGGATCTGATAAAACATAATTATAAATTAAAAAAATGAATAATAAAAAAGTTAAATGTTTGATCACTGCATCACTATGTCCATGACCGCTATTATGGAAAATAAACTTTAATATGTGGCCTCAATGTGATGCCTCATCACTCTGAGGGAGTCAGATAGAGGGGGAGGAAATGAGCAGTCAATAACATGAAAGGGTGTGTGTGTGTGTGTGTGTGTGTGTGTTTGTTTGTAAGTTTATCATTTAAATGTTAAATTTATGTGCATTTGAAATCAGGATTGAAACTATTGAGTCTCGAATTCAGGGGAAGATAGACGTCAATGTTGCAAAGGAGAACAAGATACTTGAGATAAATGTTAGGGTTCAATGTTATTTTAATGGAATTTAATGTAAAGAATTTATGTGGATTTTAGTTTGCAAATCAAAACTGTAAAGCAGGAAAGAAGAATTTATAACAGTAAATGTGGGGTTAAAGAGGATTCTAAAGGAATTGTTGTCTTGCAATAAGAGGAATTGAGATATGCATCTAATTTATGTTAATTGAACACTTAAAAGAATGTTAATATGAAATTATGTTAACTTATGTTTGGAAGACTAGCAAGGACTTTGGGCTCATTTATGTGTGTAAGGGAGAAGTGCTAACGAGAAGGATATATTCGGGTAAAATTAAAAGTTATTCTACTTTTAAATATATTACTATCAAAATATGATAATCAGATAAACTATTCATCCCTAATAATTAAATACTAAATTATGTCATATAAAGATATGAAATTGCAGTGATAAATTAATAATACTACATAAATTAAGTGATGGATTTAAATAAACTCCTATTATTATCAAATTTCATAAAATGTTTTAGTTAAATAAACTCCTAATATTATTACAGATCATTTAATTAATTTACCAACAATAATTATTTATAATTGATGATTGGTATTCTATTGTAAAAGATATTACAAAACTTTAAAACAAGTAAAAATCATCAGAAAGCAAAGTGAGTACCCATACTCTTATGTTAAAGTAATATTTTGTTGTTTTGACAATATACTTATTGATATTGCTATATTTATACCACTGCATGCCCATACTTTATGGTTCTAATGAATTTTTTTCATATTGTTGGAGAGACATGTATACTCAATATTGTTTAAATAGATATTGATCTGTGTATGAGTATATTGCTATTATACAAATGAGAATGAAAAGATATTTACTAGATATTATTTGTTATAGTATGTTTGCATATGTATGCTTGGCTATTATGGAGTTACCCATTTATGATATTAGCAGGGAATTGCTAAGGTACACGTGCACATAAATGAAAAATGATATCGATATTAAAGTATCATAACTAGTATAATTTTTAGACGGTGCTCATATGACAGTTGTATATACATAAAATGATATAGATATATGTTATTAATATAATAACACAATGAATAACATGAAATATCGTAAGTGATCATATTCATAAATATTTAAATGTTTCATACTGATTTATTAAAAATTTAACTAACACCCGTATTATTTTTTCTTTTATATTAATGTAGTTTAGGAGTATGAGGATTCACTGACGTTGGTTAGTTCACTATTGTTTTAAACTAACTTTTCATGTGTAATTAATTGACTAAAAGATGAGCAATAGAACATAACATATTTATAGAAGACGCGGATAACCTGTAATGAGATAAATTAAATTGTAGTGATATAATTTAATTTTATTAATGACTCGTTCTTTTGTTAAATATTAGTTATAGAAAATGAATATAGGAAAATTAATTTATGCCGTCCGACGGTATGTACCCGTTTTAATTAACTTTAAGCCCTGGGTCGAGTTGTGACACTTAATCTCTTTAGAAAAATCTCCTCTAATGGATCTGGGAGGAGGAAGGAGGATCTTAAATACAACTCTAACATCTATGGAAATAGTTCAATAAGTATCCTGGAGAAGATAAGTGCTGAAAAATTAAGCTCCATGAAATGACTAAAAGAAAGACAAACAGCTCTAACCATGTTCTACATGAAAAGGAGGCCATCTCTCTAGTTTATCACCACTGACGTAAAATCAGTTTGTGGAAGATTATTGTCTCTGATAATAGCATTTAAAGGATCAAATTTCTTGTACAAATACAGCTTCTCAGCTTTGATGCTTTTGGTCCCATACTCCATCACATTTGATCCAACCTTAAAAATTCTAAAATTCAATGTCCTTACCTTCACCTGTNAAATTTCCTGTACAAATACAGCTTCTCAGCTTTGATGCTTTTGGTCCCATACTCCATCACATTTGATCCAACATTAAAAATTCTAAAATTCAATGTTCTTACCTTCACCTGTCATAGGAAGAAAGTGAATCATAATCTATTACATAAGAAAACTCAAGAGGGAATTCAAATTGTGATGCATTTTGTGATGACAGCTTCCTGTTTAGTACTGCTTCTCCATTGTTTCCAGCTTTAAATTATGACTTTCACTGCAGTTGAGCAAACAAGATTAACATACCCAATTTTAGAAAAATTTCAATAAAGAAAATAAAAGAAATAGATAGAACAATATCTTTCTTAGATGATTTCAAAGTAGAAAAGGAAGATAAAAAGTTAGACTATTCTAAGGAAAGTCTAGTCCGTGTTGGTGTGCAAACTAATTATAGAGGATAAATCAAAAAGGTATAAAAGTTGGGCCTGCTAAAAAATATTCTGACATGTTTTTAACTAATAAGCATAACAGGGCAAATCATTTGCTGTGTCAAAAAATACATAGTTATCAACTATTTGATGATTTCATTTAAACGCTCGCATGATNATCAAAAAGGTATAAAAGTTGGGCCTGCTAAAAAATATTCTAACATGTTTTCAACTAATAAGCATAACAGGGCAAATCATTTGCTGTGTCAAAAAATACATAGTTATTAACTATTTGATGATTTCATTTAAATGCTCACATGACNATATGATAGATCCTATATCAATGAGTTTTTCCATTTGAATGCAATATATCAAAATAGAACTTTCTTTAGTAACTCTACTAATCTTCATGGTAAGGAGTAATTTTGCAGAAATGAAGAAATGCCACTGCTTTGATGTTGGATTAAGCAACGAAGCAGAGAAACTAACATATCCTTCATCTCACATTTCATAACTATCACTTTCGTCCATCAAAAAAATTATAGACATGTTGCATCAAATCTCTGGTAGTGATGAAATTTGTATAATGACAGATTGGAATGTTTTCTATCATAAACAATTCATTGATTCGCGCAGGAGTAAATGGTACAACCTTACTTCATACGAAGGCAACTTCTTGGGTAATTTCATGTAAATTAGCATATAATTCCTTCACTACTAGTACAACAACTTCAGCGGTAGTGTAGCATAGAACTTCCCATCGCCTTTGTACAATGATTTTATCAATCGGAGAACTTGGATTAATCAATCCGTGATTGACAAAGTCTCTCTCCTTAATAAGCCTCTTCTTTGTAATAACTTTGTCGTATAATCTTTGCTCGTCAAAACTGATAAACTTTCTTCTATTGAAAACTCTATACCTGGAAGTATTTTTGAAATTGGAGACCATGGAATTCAAAAATAGGAAGTTCCTGATCCAAGGTAGTTTTTAGGACTTTAAAAACACCTCTCGGAGTTATTATGGAGAGAAATCCCACCAAAGTCCGCCAAAATCCGCCAAAACCGTCAAACCGCTATCAGCACCGTCGGCGCTTCCGACGGCACTGTCGGTGCTTTGGTCTGTCTGCGGGCACCGTCAGCACCCATTCTGGCGCCCACGGCGCCAAAGGCCAAATTCGTGTCTTTTCATGTTTTTAATCAATTTGATTCTAAATATTCCTCTAATACCAATATTTCTCTTAATAAAATTATGTAGGATTATTATTTGCTAATATTTAAACAGTTATGAAACAAAATAGTGAATAATATATATATATATATATATATATATATATATATATATATATATATATATATATATATATCATCTTATGTGCAAATGATTTGACTCATTGGTGCGGCTTCTGGCGTAAGTCCGTCGGGTCGGGGGTTTGAATCCCGTGATGCGGGCTATTTGAATCAGAAGCAAGCACACCAGAGTTTTCAACCCTTTGGGAGAATCGATATTTGGTGCACACTGAACCAAATATCGATTTCACCTTTGAAAAAAATATTTATATCATGATTGAATATATAAATAGTAAAAATCAATGAAAAATAATTTTTTTAAAAGACATTATTCAACGCTTCACAGCCCCAACCATAGTTAGCCTAACATTATTCAACAGTAGGGCTGTCAAAACGGCTCGTTGTTCGTGAACAGCTCGTGTTCGGCTCGTTAATTTCGTTCGATAAGTTAACGAGCCGAACACGAACTAAGATGTGTTTGTTCGTGTTTAGCTCGTTTTGGCTCGAAATACTACTTATCAAGTTTATATATATATAAAGTAATATTTTTAAAAAATCTAATTGACTACAAGGCTACAAACATTTATAATCAATTAAAATATTGATTAAGAAAATAGAAAAAAAATATTAAATTAGATTCAAATGATATTTTAATATAAATAATAATTTTAAAATCTTGCTCAAACCCTTATTTTCTTATGACTACATGATTATGGTTGTTAAAATGATTCTTTGTTCGTGAACAGCTCGTGTTCGGCTCGTTAAACAAGCGAGCCGAACACGAGCGATCGTTTACACCCCTATTCAACAGAACAGTGGAATGAATGCAGAAATTTAACTTTGACTTTGACTTTGACTTTTAATGTATCTCTGGTCCAAATTTTCAATCTTATTGTGCTATCTTATATAGGTGAAATAGCAGACAATAATGAGTCAAAATAATGTTATTTTTTTATTACGTATAATATAAAACTAATAATGGAAATCAGTTGATGTGAAGTGAGCAGAGAAGTCATCTTCAGCTTACGTGAGTCATAATATAACGACATAAACGGCTCCTCGGAAGTCATCTTCAACTCATGAGACCATTAACACAACGGTCATTTAGGAAGAAATGTTTACATATTAAGGTTATGTTGGGGTTTTTGTAGCCGTTTTAATCAACTGCTATAAAGCTGTTGCAGAGAAATTATTGTTCAAATAACTATTATAAGTAGTTTAACGATAGTTTTCTGATTGTCACCGCATTTAGGGTGTGTTTTGGGCGGCGTTGTGTTCCCACACAATAGGTTTTTTTTTTTTTTTATTCGGCAAAACTGTGTTATCAATACATTATCAAGAAGTTACAACAGTAAGCTCTGTTTTCCCACTAAACCTAGCTACCTACGGTGTCTACTAGGACCTGATTTAAAAAAAAAAAAAAAATTGTAATGGTCACAATAATTTTATGAACAATAGTTTCATTTTCACCAGTTCCACAGCCGTTTCTTCAAACAGTTGCAACTGCGCCAAACAAGCTCTAAGTCAAGTGATCAGGTTGGAAGAGCGCAGCTTCTCGTCATAACTTTTTGAAAAAAAACATGTGTTTTACCAAATATCACAATATGTGGTGCAACAACGTACCGCCACTGCACTTTTTCCCCAAACACACCCTTAATCATAATCACAATAATTACGTTCACAAAGATATCTCCATCTTACTTCCANAGCCCATTTCCCTCTCTTGAGAGCTCGATCACCATCCCCATACCAGCGAATTACCAGCACCCCCCCCCCCCACCACCCCCACCCCCACCCCAAAAAGTCTTTTCCCTCTTTTTTGAGCCCTCTACCTAATATCCAAACCACAACCGGAGCACCTGCTGAGCGAAGAAAAACATAGAGCTATCAGAGCTTATTGTTGAACTTGAGAGGCTATTCGTGAGACTCGGGAGAACCGTTCAAAGCTGTCAATTGCTTGGACCACCTTAACATTAGAGGTATTCTTCAAATATTATTTCTAAGGCTCTAAGTAGTGATCTTTTATGAAGGAAACTTCAAGGCCATAGTATAGCAGCCATTAGATGTGTTGGGAATGTGTGGGTGATGCTTTTAGGTAGTGTTAAATTTGTGACTAGAGCAACATAATTTTATTGATAGAAGGAGTATTTAACCCAATTACAATATTTAAACCAAATTTTATTACTTGTCGTTATAAATCTTATNAAACTCAAGCCTAAACCACTCAAATCTTCACAACATAACCTAAATCCTAGCCTATACTCTAACACCATATGGTCTAAATCCAACCCCACACTACATCTAAACCAAATCGAGCAAACCCCACATCCAAATCCTAGCCCAAATCAAACCAGGCCAAATACAAGCAAACCCAAACCTTACACTAAAGTTGCATCAAATCACCCCAAACACAACTCAAATCCACACCTAAACCCAAGTCCAAACACAGGGTAACCCGACCTAAGCACGACCCAGCCCACTTGTAACTGAAATGACAGCTCCACTCCTTCTCCCATAACTGATTTCTCATGTGGCAGCCTCTCAATGGTTGTGCCACCACTGCCAGGCCTCCCTTAACTTCCCCAGCACTGCCACTAAAAACTATACTTCTTTTTGCGCCAACAGAGAGCAGTTCTTTAACTCTCACTCACTCTCTCCCTTTTCTTTCTCTTTCTCACTCTATTTCCCTCTTTCCATCTCTTCCTCTATCCCTCTCTCTCACACCCAACTCTATCTTTCCGTACCTCCCTCTCCCACTTTATCTATCCCTCATGCTCTCTATCTCATGCTTCTATCTCTCCTACCTTCTCTCTCTCTCCGTCTCTCCTTCTCTCACACCTTATTGTTATCACTCTCTCCCTCTCTCTCCTACTCTCTCTCTCCATCTGACTTATCAATTCCTCATTTGTTTTCATCATAACAGGTACACGACATTCACACACACACGGAGAGAATTTCCATTAGAGCACCCAACATCCTCATTTGCCTTCCCCAATCCAAGGCAACTTCCTCCAATCTTTCAATTCATCCCAATAGCTTCCCATAACCTAATACCACCACTCCGAACCCGCACAAAACACATTTGAATTCTCCTTCCTAGAGCCCATTTCCCTCTCTTGAGAGCTCGATCACCATCCCCATACCAGCGAATTACCAGCACCCCCCCCCCCCACCACCCCCACCCCCACCCCAAAAAGTCTTTTCCCTCTTTTTTGAGCCCTCTACCTAATATCCAAACCACAACCGGAGCACCTGCTGAGCGAAGAAAAACATAGAGCTATCAGAGCTTATTGTTGAACTTGAGAGGCTATTCGTGAGACTCGGGAGAACCGTTCAAAGCTGTCAATTGCTTGGACCACCTTAACATTAGAGGTATTCTTCAAATATTATTTCTAAGGCTCTAAGTAGTGATCTTTTATGAAGGAAACTTCAAGGCCATAGTATAGCAGCCATTAGATGTGTTGGGAATGTGTGGGTGATGCTTTTAGGTAGTGTTAAATTTGTGACTAGAGCAACATAATTTTATTGATAGAAGGAGTATTTAACCCAATTACAATATTTAAACCAAATTTTATTACTTGTCGTTATAAATCTTATGTATTCTCAATGGTAAATTAATGGAATTAGTTGATATTATGATTCATAGGAAAATTAATATCTTATGTATTCAAGAAACTAAGTGGGTTGGAGAAAAGGCTAAGTAGATTGATAATTTAGGTTTTAAACTTTGGTATTCTGGTAAGAGTCGCACTAGAAATGGTGTAGGTGTAATTATAGATAAGAGTTTGAAAGATAATGTTGTAAATATTAATAGAGTTGGTGATAGAATTATAGCCCTTAAGATTATCATTGATACTAAGATTTTTAATATTATAAGTGTTTATGCTCCTCAAGTAGGTTTAGATACAGGGTATAAAGATAAATTTTGGAATGACTTAGAAGATTTAATACAAATGATACCTCTTGAAGAAAGAATTTTTATTGGAGGAGATTTAAATGGACATGTCGGTAGAGTGGTAGAAGATTTCAGAAATATTCATGGTGGCTACGGTTTTGGAGTAACTAATGAAGAAGGTAGAGCTATTTTAGATTTTGCTTTAGCGTATGATCTT
>JXCR01104201.1:6886-19632 GCA_002079205.1 Phalaenopsis hybrid cultivar | reverse complement strand
GTGGAACACTTAAGTCGTAGTAAGTATTGTTGGTTGTAATGGTGAGGTACAATAACATTCGCATGTCATAGAGGTCAACTTTAGGAGCAGCATAACCTATGAGCAATGTAAGTCATAGATGGTCACTTAGGTTGTAGTACTGAGCTGTAATAATATTCATAGGACATAAAATCTGGACTTGAGAGTTGTGTAAGTTGTGCGGAGATATTTAAGAGTTTGCAGAAGGTCACTATACTCTGGTTATGGCTGTTGTAAATAGTTATTGCAGAGCATGTCATCGTACCCAGGGTGCATGGTTCAACCATCTTTATGTGGCGTCTTTATATCATATTCGACATACATCGTTACAACGTCTCTGGGCTGCATTGTTACATCGTCTTTAAGCTTGTTGAGAAATGGGATGTTCTCGGGCTCGTGAACACATTTTATTCCATAAAATTAGATGTTATAAGTGAGGGGTGCCCTCTAGTCCATTTTACATCATGAAGTCCTTCTATTCATAGAAGATAACAGGGGTAAACATTATATAAAAATTAAGTATTTTTTATGTTTTGAAAGAGAGAAGCAAATGACATTTTAGTCCTTTGTATTTCGATCGTTGAATTGTTTTTTGATCGATGTCGACTTCCATGTCCATGTTTTTTTGCCTTGGCCTTGCAACACTTTTTGTCAATTTTATAACCGTATTTGTCAGTTTATATTTTTTATACTTTTCTTGCACAATGACAACATAAATTAGATGAATATTTTATGTTTTATTCACATTTAACAATAGAAAGCATTCAATGCATAAGAAATTAAGTGGCTTTTATGTGAATTTTCTTAAGATGATGATTGTTTTAGAATGGCTATCTGGCTGACAGAAGAATGTCCAACGGCTAAGATAGGGTGGTCGGTCGAAGGAGTCCGACCAACTGATACTCATTGGAGAAAGGTTAGCCAACGGAGAGAGTTGGTCGATCGACTGAAATGAGGTAGCCGAAGGAGAGAGCTTAGCCGGTGGACTAAAGTGAGGTGATCGACTTTTGGCTTGCCTTAAAATCCGTGCAGATTCNTATATTTTAATTATTGGAATTATTTTAGTGAAAATTTAAAGAAAATTCATTTTAAGCCTTTAAAAATTAATATCTTGACTTAAAGAATTGAGTTATTTTAATTAGTTTCAAGAGATCAGAAAGTCAAATGTGAAATTTTTGTGAGTTTTTACAATTTTGCAATTTTTATGATTTTTAATTAATTTTTTAATTATTTAAATGCTAAAAAATAGCTCAAAAATGAAGTATTTATTTTAATTCTAATTTTATTTTTCTTAGGTTTCTCTAGTAATAAGGAGCTCCTAAAACCAATTTGGTGATTTTTTTAATTGTATTTTAATTATTATAATTATGTTAATGCAAAAAATGTGATTTCACTTGATTAATCCATTGAGTAATTAAATTAACTCCAATTGACTTGAACTTTTTATGGGAAGCTCCTCTAACATTAATTACAGTATAGAATGATTATTATGTCAATTAAATTTATAATTACTCCAAATTAACTTTATTTCATTTTTTAGGGATGATGATAATTAATATTATGAGTTAAATCAAGTTTATAATTTTCCTAGAGTCCACTAACTACAGTGAACCTACCAAAAAAAAATTTGTATTTTTCTGATGAGTATTTTAATTTTTATAATTATTTTAACAAAACAGAAACTATTAATTTAAAAATTTGATATCTCTATTTAGAGATGCCCCCTAACCTTGGAAAGATCAGGGGAGATACCCAACAACAGAGACATCAAAAGCCCCATGGTTCCATGACATGGTAAAATGTCTATGGAAATGGTAATTCAAATAAGAAAAATACTATTTAATTAATTAAAAATAATACATGCATCAAATGGACATGGAAATATTTTCACATTATTCTCCTCTATTCACTGAGCAAGAGGATATTTTTACTTTATTTTTGTGATTTTTCTACATAAAGATATGTATTTTTAAAGTTCTGACCATTAAATAATTCAAGAAAAATCCCTATTTTTCTACTTAAGTGACACGACGCTGACTGGATCCTCGTATGCGTCGAACGGACGCATGTCACCGAGGGATTGGACGTCGTCATCTGAGTCAGCCTGTCGTTCACGTATAGAAGCATCATCCATCCCTTTGGCCTAGGTGGAGCATTTGGGCTTGGCTTTTCGCGCAGCCAAGGTAGTCGGTCGGCCAAGGAGTGCTCACCATCTGACTCAGGGATGTC
The DNA here is from genome assembly GCA_002079205.1 of Phalaenopsis hybrid cultivar. Lineage (NCBI taxonomy): Eukaryota > Viridiplantae > Streptophyta > Magnoliopsida > Asparagales > Orchidaceae > Phalaenopsis > Phalaenopsis hybrid cultivar. The sequence continues at coordinate 17,385 of JXCR01104201.1, read as the reverse complement.
AGGGCTTGGTTTTAGTGAAGTTTATTGGGGTTGGCCATGTTTAAAGGTGTTGGATTGAAATAGTATGGGGGAAGGGTCATTTTCGGTCACTTTGGGTCAAAGCATGGGTTTGGGCTGGGTTCACCCACCAAGGTTGGTTCAGGCTGAAGAAAAATCAGCTCGTTCAGCTTAATGATTGAGGATAAGTCATCATCCAAAGAAATTTGGCTAAACATGAGTTAAAACCTTTTTAATGAGGCTTGAAAGTGGCTTGCCCTCTTTCCATNAGAGGTCAACTTTAGGAGCAGCATAACCTATGAGCAATGTAGGTCATAGATGGTCACTTAGGTTGTAGTACTAAGCTGTAATAATATTGATAGGACATAAAATCTGGACTTGGGAGTTGGGTAAGTTGTGCGGAGATATTTAAGAGTTTGCAGAAGGTCACTATACTTTGGTTATGGCTGTTGTAAGTAGTTATTGCAGAGCATGTCATCGTACCCAGGGTGCATGGTTCAACCATCTTTATGTGGCGTCCTTATATCATATTCGACATACATCGTTACACCGTCTCTGGGCTGCATTGTTACATCGTCGTTAAGGTTGTTGAGAAATGGGATGTTCCTGGGCTCGTGGACACATTTTATTCCATAAAATTAGATGTTATAAGTGAGGGGTGCCCTCTAGTCCATTTTACATCATGAAGTCCTTCTATTCATAGAAGATAGCAGGGGTAAACATTATATAAAAATTAAATATTTTTTATGTTTTGAAAGAGAGAAGCAAATGACATTTTAGTCCTTTGTTTGTCGATCGTTGGATTGTTTTTTGATCGATGTCGACTTTCATGTCCATGTTTCTTTGTCTTGCTCCTGCAACACTTTTTGTCAAATTTATAATTGTATTTGACAGTTTATATTTTTTATACTTTTCTTGTATATTGACAACATAAATTAGATGAATATTTTATGTTTTATTCACATTTAACAATAGAAAGCATTCAATACATAAGAAATTAAGTGGCTTGTATGTGAACTTTCTTAAGATGATGATTGCTTTAGCGTGGCTATCCGGCTGACAGAAGAATGTCCGACGTCTAAGATAGGGTGGTCTGCCGAAGGAGTCCGACCAACTGATACTCATTGGAGAAAGGTTAGCCAACGGAGAGAGTTGGTCGATCGACTGAAATGAGGTAGCCGAAGGAGAGAGCTTAGCCGGTGGACTAAAGTGAGGTGACGACTATTGGCTTGCCCTAAAATCCGTGCAGACTATTTTTGAGTAGACAATATAATATTACATTTATATTTCAAATGATAAGTTGTCAAATCTGGCATATTAAATAATTATCAATATTTAAACACCTCATGATTTATTAAATTGGGAGTTATAAGATTTAGAGCCTAATCCCTTCGAGTTTTCCTGATAACCAACAAGATAAATATCAAGGGAGTGCCTAAACTAGCGCTTGGGAAATTATTTGTTCATTATAAATATGCATTTAAGATAGGTTTTAAATCAAAACACTTATGGGGTTTTAAGTAAATTGAATTTTAATTATATTTTAGAAAAGAAATTATTTAAGCTAAGAAAACTAGCAAATGAGAAGTTATACTTCACCATTCATGACTTTAAATATGAAAATATGTAAAGCTTTCATTATCAAATTATCTTGTTTATATGTTAGTTATAAATCTCTTTATATAATGTTTCAAATTAAGTTTTATTCAATCATGATTTTAAATCATTTTTTGTAATGTATTTATTTTGATGCTTGAGCATTTTTTTTTTTGAAGGGAACATGTGATTTTAAGCATATTCCTAGTCATTATTTTGTTTTGTTGTTAAGGCTTGATCATTGTATTTGATACCATTAGGTGTCATTTTTCTTAAGATGAGTTTATGTCATTCATCAACTTTAAGAGACATTAAATATAATATCACTTATTGTGGATGCAACTTAATATGCCTGTCATTAACTTGTTATAGAAGCTGGAATGGTGAAATACAATCTTACAGGTATTCAAGAAATTGATAGAAAGATAATTATAATTATTTTAAATTGATGGACGAAATTGATGATGCATCAACTAACATGGAACATAAAAGAATATTGAAGCTTAAAACATAATTAGAAGGAATCAAGTCCATAAAATTTAAAAATAGAATTATGATTATAGTCGTTACATGTCAGAAGATTCATAGTGGTAGAGTGATAATTTGAAATATTGTCGTTGCACGAAGATTCATCACACACACATATAGATAGTTGAAAAGTAACAGGAAGAGACTCTAAGCTTTTTTATATTGAAAAACCTCAAAATGGGAAAAAACCAAGGGCCTAACTAAGTCAAAGAGAGCGACTATGCAATTGTAAGTAGATAAGTCCAACTTATACTAAATTAGAGAAGATGAAATTACAAATCTGATAATTATAGATGCACAATAGTAGTTTAGTTATAATAGCTATAATTAAGCTACATAAAAGGTAGTTCTCGACTATAATAGAAATAATTAGCCAAAAAATCAAAGTTGGTTGCTACAAAGGTTGTAGTTAGTCATAAAGGCTGTAGTTAGTAGTTGCAATAGCAACAGTTGGTCATAGAGGCTGGAGATGATGCTTTACAAAAAAAGCACTAGTTGGAAGTCATAATAATATCCATCGGCCTTGGAGGCTGTAGTTGGTCATTGAAATAGCGCCTGTGGTCACAAAGTTCAAAGTTTGAACCTATAGTAGCTTCAGTTGGCCATAAAAGTTGTATTTGGTGAATTTAATAACATTAATTGTCCAAAAATGCCATAATTGATGACTATAATAGCGTCATTTGGTCACAAAGGTCGTAGTCCATGACTATAATATTGATAATCGGCCACAAAGGTCATATTTGGAAGTTGTAGTAGTGTTAGTTGGTCATATGGGTCTTAATTAGCATATTAACACTGCATTTATCTTTATACAATGTAAAAGAAAATATATATACTCTTAATATCCTTCTTATTCGGGCTACGAATATTATAAGCAGTGGTTGCCAGTGGCCAGTGGTTGGCGGCGGCCGGTAATAGTGATGGCGGTGATCGATGATGGTCAGTGGTTACAGAGGCAAGAGATTATTGCCGGATTTTCAAGTATGGGTTATCGGTAATCATGGAGGCTGGAGGATATCACTAGTTCATAAATGGATCATTTTACATTACATTCATATTTGAGATACGACATTAGCAAGTAGGGTCGTTGGCGGCTATAAAGGAAAGAAGTTATTGTCGGGTCTTCAATACAACAATATTATTTACATAATAGTTATGATACATCATTAGTAAATAGAGTTCCCCTAATGTCTGTGAATAGGGGCATTCAGTGGCGGTTGGTGGCAGCTGGTGGTTGATGGTGTTCTACGACAATGGATGCCAAAAGTTATCATCGGTTCTTTGATTTAGAACGTCATGACAAGTGAAGAGAGTGTGTTTATTTGTGGCTTCTAGGGGAGGATCATTTTGGTTATGTCGGCACTAAAAGGTTGGAGGGTTGTGAATTTGTTGGTTGTCGGATGGATATCCCACGCCCGTTTTAATTTAACTTAATATATAATTTAGAAAAAATAGTAATTTAGATTTTTAAAAATACAAGANCTAAGGGAGGATCATTTTGGTTATGTCGGCACTAAAAGGTTGGAGGGTTGTGAATTTGTTGGTTGTCGGATGTATATCCCACGCCCGTTTTAATTTTACTTAATATATAATTTAGAAAAAATAGTAATTTAGATTTTTAAAAATACAAGGCCGAACCGATCTCATATCTATAGTAGTTTAAATAAACGAGCCTAATACCGCAAATAATGTATTCATCTCGAAGGATAAACACGCTACTTGCTGGTAAGACTCGATTAAATAAACTAAAAATTGTATGACATCTGTTCAGTCTGCGAAACCATTTTTATTATAAGCCGACAAGTTCCCCTATTTACTTTGAAGGATTAAATAGAGTTTATACTAAGCTGGGTTCGGAAATGCTTTCTATAAAGGCAAGCCCTTATAGTTAATTACATCCTAGATAACAGAAGTCACCTAAGAAAACTTTCAATAAAAATCAGGGGATATTAACTTCAAGGAGTTCAAAGGAATATNATTCATCTCGAAGGATAAACACGCTACTTGCTGGTAAGACTCGATTAAATAAACTAAAAATTGTATGACATCCGTTCAGTCTGCGAAACCATTTTTATTATAAGCCGACAAATTCCCCTATTTACTTTGAAGGATTAAATAGAGTTTATATTAAGCTGGGTTCGGAAATGCTTTCTATAAGGGCAAGCTCTTATAGTTAATTATATCCTAGATAACAGAAGTCACCTAAGAAAACTTTCGATAAAAATCAGGGGATATTAACTTCAAGGAGTTCAAAGGAATAGAATTTTTTAGTGAGATCAGACAAAAAGGTGTGAAGAGGAATGACTCAAATTTGGAACATTTTATTTTAGAATCCAAAGGGAGAATGACTAGGGGAAGTCATAGATCTAGAGGAGAATCTCGGTGACTTCCCAAAATCATTCTAATATTTGGCTTCAGTTTCAGAAATTAGAATTATTGAATGTTTCATCCTGCCAATTTTATTAATTAGGGTTTACATTCGTGTAAAATGATCACACAAATAACCTGAAAGATGTGAGGATTTAGGTCGTAACGAACGACAACCTAGGAATCTTAAGGCAAGTTAAAACTTATATTGTATAGTAGAACCATACAAAAGCCTAAATATAAGTTGAGGATTTATGTTGCATGAGCAAACAATCTCGAAGTCCTATGGATTGTTGTTTAATTCTAAGGAATGATTTAGTTGGTGTAGACAGGCTTTGCTGTTGAAGATGGTTGTGATGCCCATAGTGCTAGCTCCAAGCTTCTCATCGTGATGAGTTTAAGTTTTCTAATGTGTCAAGTTATGATGTCAAATCAAGTTTTCCTATGACTATATTTATTTAAATTTTATGGGAGATAATAATGTTTATTAGAGCAACACCGGTTAGGATCCTACTNGAATTTTATCATGTTTTATTTTTAAATTTTTGTTTTGGTTTCAGTTTTGTGGCTATCCTAAAAGTTTTAGTTTTGACATGCAGGGTGACATCATTGTTTAACATGCAAGTTCGAGCAAAAAGTAGGGAAAGGTAAATGCAATAATTTAGAAGTGTACGTATCGATTCTTCTCATTTTTCCATCTGAAACTTCAGTATCTTTGCAAGGCATATATATATATATATATATATATATATATACATATACATATAATTTTTGCAAGAATTAAAATATGCTGGTAGAAAAAGTAGGAAGTACAAGTTTAAGGTGCGTCTACCAGATCCTATATCATATCTTAGTGGGTACTATTTATTTAAGACCAAAATGAGATTGGTTGCTGTCATTTATTCCTTTTATATTTCAATCATCAAAATATATCAATTAAGATTATTTGTTGCCCATTTAGCTCTTTGGTTAAGCCTAAATATTACATAAGTCTTAAATTTCAAAATTACCCTTTTGCCCCTAAGGCCTTAGCACCATATAATTCATTAAATTGAACTCAAATGACTTTAAATTTTGTATTACCCCACTCATGGGTTAATTAAAACATCATAGGAGAAAATTTGATTTTTTTTTAATTTATTTAATTTTATAATTATTTTTCATGCAAAAATGGGGATTTTCAATGAAAATTTGATAACTCAACCAAAAAAAAATCTCTATCCTTAAGAAAATTATTGGAGGTTTACCTAGGTTAGAGAACCACTTTGACCAATTTTCATAGTTTTTAGAGTTTTAATTTAATTATTAANTTTATCTTTATACAATGTAAAAGAAAATATATATACTCTTAATATCCTTCTTATTCGGGCTACGAATATTATTAGCAGTGGTTGCCAGTGGCCAGTGGTTGGCGGCGGCCGGTAATAATGATGGCGGTGATCGATGATGATCAGTGGTTACAGAGGCAAGAGATTATTGCCGGATTTTCAAGTATGGGTTATCGGTAATTATGGAGGCTGGAGGATATCACTGGTTCATAAATGGATCATTTTACATTACATTCATATTTGAGATACGACATTAGCAAGTAGGGTCGTCGGCGGCTATAAAGGAAAGAAGTTATTGTCGGGTCTTCAATACAACAATATTAGTTACACAATAGTTATGATACATCATTAGTAAATAGATTTCCCCTAATGTCTGTGAATAGGGGCATTCAGTGGTGGTTGGTGGAAGCTGGTGGTTGATGGTGTTCTACGACAATGGATGCCAAAAGTTATCATCGGTTCTTTGATTTAGAACATCATGACAAGTGAAGAGAGTGTGTTTATTTGTGGCTTCTAANCCAAAATTACCCTTTTGCCCCTAAGGCCTTAGCACCATATAATTCATTAAATTGAACTCAAATGACTTTAAAATTTTGTATTACCCCACTCATGGGTTAATTAAAACATCATAGGAGAAAATTTGATTTTTTTTGAATTTATTTAATTTTATAATTATTTTTCATGCAAAAATGGGAATTTTCAATGAAAATTTGATAACTCGACCAAAACAAAACCTCTATCCTTAAGAAAATTATTGGAGGTTTACCTAGGTTAGAGAACTACTTTGACCAATTTTCATAATTTTTAGAGTTTTAATTTAATTATTAGAGTTATTTAGTTGTTTTGAGCATTAATTAAATATAAAATATTATTTAAGTAGAAAATTAAGTTTTATATTTTAATGAAATCTCTTTGAGTCCAAGAAACCCAAATAAATAAATTTCATATTTTCTGTGATTTATATTTTAATTATTGGAATTATTTTAGTGAAAATTTAAAGAAAATTCATTTTAAGCCTTTAAAAATTAATATCTTGACTTAAAGAATTGAGAAAATTATTTTAATTAGTTTCAAGAGATCAGAAAGTCAAATGTGAAATTTTAGTGAGTTTTTACAATTTTGCAATTTTTATGATTTTTAATTAATTTTTTAATTATTTAAATGTCAAAAAATAGCTCAAAAATGAAGTATTTATTTTAATTCTAATTTTATTTTTCTTAGATTTCTCTAGTAATAAGGAGCTCCCAAAACCAATTTGGTGATTTTTTTAATTGTATTTTAATTATTATAATTATGTTAATGCAAAAAATGTGATTTCACTTGATTAACCATTGAGTAATTAAATTAACTCCAATTGACTTGAAATTTTTATGGAAAGCTCCTCTAATATTAATTACAATATAAAATGATTATTATGTCAATTAAATTTATAATTACTCCAAATTAACTTTATTTCATTTTTTAGGGATGATGATAATTAATATTATGAGTTAAATCAAGTTTATAATTTTCCTAGAGTCCACTAACTACAGTGAACCTACCAAAAAAAATTTTGTATTTTTCTGATAAGTATTTTAATTTTTATAATTATTTTAACAAAATAGAAACTATTAATTTGAAAATTTGATATCTCTAGTTAGAGATGCCCCCTAACCTTGGAAAGATCAGAGGAGATACCCAACAACAGACACATCAAAAGCCCCATGGTTCCATGTCATGGTAAAATGTCTATGGAAATGTGGAATTCAAATAAGAAAAATATTATTTAATTAATTAAAAATAATACATGCATCAAATGGTCATGGAAATATTTTCACATTATTCTCTTCTATTCACTGAGCAAGAGGATATTTTTACTTTATTTTTGTGATTTTTCTACATAAAGATATGTATTTTTAAAGTTCTGACCATTAAATAATTCAAGAAAAATCCCTATTTTTCTACTTAAGTGACACGACGCTGACTGGATCCTCGTATGCGTCGAACGAACGCATGTCACCGAGGGATTGGGCGTCGTCATCTGAGTCAGCCTGTCGTTCACGTATAGAAGCATCATCCATCCACATCAGGACCCTCCTTTTGATACACGCTCGATCGGACGTTCGTCCGTCATCGTCCCCGATGGACTGAACCCGCGAGCTACCGAACTTCAAACATTAATATATCTCTCGATTGTTAATCAAATTAAGTGTAGTTTGTTTCTATGGACTCATATGACTAGGAGAGCATATCCACATGGTTGATCAAGCCTTAAAACAAGTTTATAAGCATGAAGAATTAAATGAAGCTCGGTTTAAGGGGAGAGTTCAATATCTTTTCCCAAGAGGTGTAGCCTCGATTGGGTGCTTCCAAAAGCTTGCGTTGAGTCCAAAGAGCTCCTAAATGATGCCTCAAGTTGTGGTGAAATGCCTAGGTATGATTTCGATCAATGCCGATTTGGGGTGTTGATCAAAGTCTACCCTAGGGTGTTCTGGTGATGGGGCTTCTATGTGGAATCTTCTTTTCTCACTCAAGGGATGGTTTGGGTGCAATTAATTTGAATTTGGTGGAGCTTTGAGGGATGTCTTATTTTGGGCTCAAATTTGGGGTGAGAAATTGGCTCTTATCAGTGGGGAAGAGGGCTAGAGAATGGTTGCATTGCACTCAAGTGGTGTTGAAGAAGCTATGGGATCAATTTGGCAGAGTCTCCCTAAGGAATTTCAAGCTTTCCCCTCTTGGCCATGGAGGGTGAGTTTAAATAGAGCGGGAGGAAGAGGCCATCAGGGGCAATTGGTGAGTAACATAAGTTTCTTAGGTGGAGAGGAGGAAGGGCAACAATCCAATTGGAATGAGCCAACTTGGTTGAGTTCAATTTTGATTTTTGGCCTAGGCGGAGCATTTGGGCTTGGCTTTTCGCGCAGCCAAGGTAGTTGGTTGGCCAAGGAGTGCTCACCATCTGACTCAGGGATGTCAGGGCTTGGTTTTGGTGAAGTTTATTGGGGTTGGCCATGTTTAAAGGTGTTGGATTGAAATAGTATGGGGGAAGGGTCATTTTCGGTCACTTTGCGTCAAAGCATTGGTTTGGGCTGGGTTCACCCACCAAGGTTGGTTCAGGCTGAAGAAAAATCAGCTCGTTCAGCTTAATGATTGAGGATAAGTCATCATCCAAAGAAATTTGGCTAAACATGAGTTAAAACCTTTTTAATGAGGCTTGAAAGTGGCTTGCCCTCTTTCCATTAATAGCTTGGTGATTTGGCAAGGCTTACATGGCTCACCTATGGCTTGGGAATGGCTTCAAGGCTTCCCTTTGGCTTGTCTAATTTTCATGAGAAGGGATTTTGGATTTATTTGGTACTTTTGGTAAATTTTGGCATGATGCTTTATTTAGAATGATTTGATCATCAATTTAAAACTTAGGGAATGATTTTAATCAAATGGATGATGAAGAGAAAAAAATGTCATGTGTGCTTTGGATTTGGGCTATTAAAATTAAATGTAGTGGGCTTGGCTTCTAAAATTGAGGTTGAATTTGGGCTTAATTTGGGCTAATTGAATGTTAAATTTGATATAGGTAGATATCATGAAGAGTTTGTAAGTGATTTCAAATGATTTGAATTGAATTTGAATACCAATTTGGTGAGTCTAGCCATATGGTCAAAATTGGGGCTTTTTGATTTAGGTGAAATTGGGCTTGTAATTGGGTCAAATTGAGCTTGTATTTTGCGAAGATTGGAATTGGGGATACTGAATTTGGTTATTTAGGTTAATTTTGGTCAATTTAGGTAGTTTTGAGTGGTTTGAGATGATTTTTGGGCAAATTTGGGTATTCTGGGCAATTTTGGGATTTTTGGCAAAAATTTTGGTTGTAGGGGTATTTTGATAATTTGGTGATTTTGGGCCAGAACGGGCAAGTAAGCCATGAAGTCATGCCAAACCAATAGGAGCCATATGAAGATTCATTTTGGATGCTCAATATGTTGGTTCTAACCCTCTTAGCCAAAGACTAGGGGTATATGTTCATTTATACGAGCTTTCCAAAAGGAATCATGGGACCAAATTAAGGGGTCTTAAGGTATGGGGTATGCAAGAAAGTTTACTGTGTGCAAGTCATTTCAACCCTCACCAGACCACCTAGGGTTAGTCTTAAGGTTTGACCGTCGTATGGGAGACTCCCCTTGAGTTCCCCCATACTGATCCCACCTACTGAGTGCTAGTGGTTAGGACCAATATGTGGAACTTCAAGTTGAGCAAATAAGAATTTGGAATTTCTAATGGTGAGGGTTCCTTTTCTAATATTCTAGGAATAGTCAATAGGAAAAATCTATGGCTAGACCCTAGGCTACTAAAGCGAAAAAAAACTATAACTCAACCAAAAATGAGGTCAACAGGTTCCTTGAAAAATAACTTCTATAACCATCAGATTTGATGACCCATATTTATCTCCCTTAATTATAGGTTTGTTTTCCTTATTTTAGAATTATGTGCGCTTAGGCCCATTGGCTTCCTCTTATCGAGAGGCTCCATTTGACTATAGGTATGTCCAATTTAGAGTTCATTTAACCATTCAATTATTTATCTAAAGGCTCCAAATATGCTTTAATGGCTTGATATGGGCTTAATTGGATATGGATTGGCCCAACTTTGACATCATCGATTTTGTCTTGTCAAGACAACCAATTTGATATAGAATTTCTAAAATTAGGG
>JXCR01104200.1:16975-100541 GCA_002079205.1 Phalaenopsis hybrid cultivar | reverse complement strand
ACACTGATTATGAATTATTAACAAGGAGAAAGTCTCTTTTTATATATTGTTTAAATCCTTACATTTACTTTTGTTTACATGTTGTAGAATTTAGTAAACTTAATTTTCATCTTTAGATAGTTGCTGTAATCTAAAGTAAAGTTTTCTTAAAGTCAAAATTCCTGTATTTCATATTATTGTGTTCTTGTTTTTGGCTTTCCTATGGGATTGATAGTGGGGTTTTTGAAGAAAACTATATATTACTTCAAATTATATGTATACTTGCGTACTACCGCTAGTGAGAAAATTATTTCTTTAATACTTATCATATTACATTTGTTCTTACTAGCCAATAAATATAATTTGAGTCAAGTTTTTGGCATATTAAGGAACATAAATATTTTTGTAATTGCTGGTTAGGTCAAACAGTTGTCGAGCTATGTGAAGTTTTTGAAGGATTTTCTTAATAAGAAAAAAAAGTTTATAGAAAATGAGACTGTTGCTCTTATTAAAGAGTGTAGCATGATAATTTAGGAGAACTTCCTCAAAAATTTAAAGATCCTACTAGCTTTAGTATTCCATGTGCAATAGGGGATAGATTCTAGGTGAAAGTTCAATGCGACTTAGGAGTTAGCATTAACCTTATGCCTCTATCTATTTTTTGAAGGTTAGTCATAGAAGAGATTTCTTCCATGTCTATAACTCTTCAGTTAGTTGATCAATCGATCACTTACCCATATGGGATTATAGAAGATGTGTTAATAAAAGTGGATAAATTTATCTTTCCTGTAGAATTTATTGTGTTAGATATAGCGGAAGATAAAGAAATTTCAATTATTTTAGGGAGACCTTTTTTTGCCCATGGAAGAACTGTGATAGATATCTAAAAAGGTGAGTTAACCATTAGAGTCAATGATTACGAAGTTACATTTAATATATCAAAATCGATGAAATATCCAACAAAGGGAAGAAATGATGAATGTTTCAGAATGAAACTTATCAATCATTTAAGTAAAAGTCATTTCAAGGAAAATTATGAAGTTAAAATGGAACAAAAAGAACTAGAGTACAAAGAAGATACTGGTTTGTCAGATACAATAATTGAAAAAGATTAATGAGTATATAAATTATGTTCCGAAAAATTTTAAGTTGTTGAACACTAGTGAAAATGGTAAATCTTTCATTCCTTCAATTGAAAAGCCTCCTAAACTAGAGATGAGGGTTCTACTTACTTATTTAAAGTATTATTTTCTAGGGAATTCATCTGCATTACCTGTTATAATATCCTCAAACTTAATTTTAGATCAAAAACAAAAATTAATGGAAACTTTATAAAATTATGAGAAACCCTTTGGATGAACGATAGCTGATATTAAAGGTATTAGTCCTTACATTTGTATGCACTGAATTTTAATGGAAGAGAATCATAAGTTGAGGGTTGATCCTCCAAGCAGACCAAACCAAAAAATGAAAGAAGTTGTAAAGATGGAAACTATAAAGTGTTTAGATGCTTGAATTATTATTCCTATCTCGGACAGTTCTTATGCTAGTCTGATCTACTATGTTCCTAAAAAGGGAGGAGTGATTATATCTTTGAATGAAAGAAATTAATTAATATCAACTCGACAAGTCACTGGGTGGTGAATCTGCATTGATTATAGAAAATTAAATATTGCCACAAGAAAATATCACTTTCATTTATCTTTTCTGGATCAAATGTTAGATAGGCTAGCAAAGCACATGTATTTCTATTTTTTGGATGGATATACCGGTTATCGCCAAATTCCTATAGCTTCTGAGAATCATGAAAAGACCACATTCACTAGTCCTTACAGGACTTTTGCTTTTAGACAGATGCCCTTTGGATTATGCAATGCACCTGCAACTTTTCAAATGTGCATGATGTCCATTTTCTACGACTTAAATAAGAAAGGAATTGAAGTTTTTATGAATGACTTTTCAGTGTTTGGTACAACATTTGAGTCATTTTTAAATTATTTATAAAAAGTACTAAAATGCTACAAAGAAAAAAATTTAGTTCTCAAATGGAAAAATGTCAATTTATGGTTGCAGAAATAATTGTACTTGGACATAAAATTTCAGAAAATGATATGGAAGTAGATCCGACAAAAATTTAAGTTATTACTAAATTACCTCTTCCTACTACAGTGAGAGGACTTAGGAGTTTCTTAGGAAATACTAGTTTCTGCATGTGATAAATTATATATTTTTCAAAAATCATTAAGCCTCTGTGCCAAATTTTAGAAAAAAAAAATTAATCACCGCTCCTATTATTATTTCACCTAATTGAGAGAAACCATTTGAGTTGATGTGTGACACGAGTGATTATGCTATTGGGGTTGTTTTATGACAGAAAATATGATAAAAGTTTTAAATTAGTATACTATGCTAGCAAGAATCTTAATGACACTTCAATTAATTATACTACTACTGAAAAAGAATTATTTGCAATAGTATATGCCTTTGACAAATTCAGACATTATCTTATTGGAACTAAATGTATTATGCATACAGATCTCTCTGCTATTAAATATCTGATGTTGAAGAAAGATGCAAAACCAATGTTAATTAGATAGGTCCTTCTGATGCAAGAATTCATTGATTAAATCAAGGGCTTAAAAATTCACTGATAATCATATAGCTGATCATTTATCTAGGCTTAAAAATCTTCATTGATTAAATCAAGGGCTGATCTGTGTTTGAGGTAAGTTAGTACCTTTTACTCCTTCAAGGATCAATGAGTTGTTCTTGGTGGATGACGTACCAATTTGTGAATTTTCTAACTTCACTCCCACCAGAGACACTTTGAATGAGATCTTCAAATTCTTGATACACAACGAAGAACGTTGGAAATTGAGAAGTAATTCTAAGGTTAGTTTCCCTGCTACAAGGTTAAATTCATCATCTAAGCCTTGACACTTTTAATTTTTTTCAAAATTTCTTCCTACCACAAAAATAAAGGAAGTAACGAAAGAAAGTACAATCGTCCATTATTGTATTCAGACTGGAAGACATATTGATGTGGAGGCACTTATTTATAGATCTATCCTTGAAGTTGTATTAATGGATCTATGATTGTGCTTGGATACCATGCTATTATTTTTTTATTTTTTAGTTAAGCCTGAGTCCCTTATAAAATTTGGGAAAAGAATTTTTTCTCCTTGGAAGCCCATGGACCAGTCTATTTTGATGTGTGACAACATTGATCTTTTTACGGCACATGGAGGAAGTTCTTAAATGGATCAGTCTTCTCACCCTTCCACATCATTGCAACCTTGACGTGCAGATTTTTTGGCTGGTATCTTAAAGGAAATCAAGAATATAAAGAAGGAGATGTCAATGATTCACCACAAGATCAGTAACATCACCGATCAGTTTGATCATCTGGATTGGCAGATGAAACAAAAGTTAGATCAAGTTGTTGTATTCCAAGATGTACAGGTCCAAATGTATAAGAAGAATTTTTTGATCAAGAAAGATTTTGAGGAATTTCTGAACTATCCCATCTATAATTTGTACGTGCATCAATCACTTGGTTATATTAGATAAGTGGATAGTGAGGTTGATGATAATATGTAGTTGATTTTTAGTAGTATCTTTGATGTGTGCTTGTAGGCTTTTGGTTCCATAGAGTATTAGCTTTGATGTGTGCTTGCAGGCTTTTTAATAATTTGAGTGTTCGTGGGCTTAATAGTTTGTATGTGAATGACGAAGTCATGTTTTAAAATTTGTGAGTGGATCTATCATGTTGTTTGTATAGGATTGGATTTATATTTAAATATAAGTGACTATTGGTGTTTATAAAAATTAGACGTTGGAAGATGTTTTAAATGTTGAATTTGGCTTATTAAGGTTCCTCATTGTTAAAATTTTATAAAAGCGAAAAAATCAATAATTGGGCACTGGCGCCTAGGCGCTAGCAACCCCAGAACTTGACACTTAAGTGCCTGTTCTGCTGAACTAATGGTTCAAACATAAAAACTTGATTTTCACCCAAACCATCATCTTCATCCTCCTAGTTTTTACAAACTTGAGCGTGGAGCTTTCCGATTTCATGACTTGGAAACTTTGGATTTGATCTCCATAAGGTAATCACTTTAATGCAAAATTTGTTTATTTTCCCCATGGATTCATCTCACATTGCGCAAGTGCTGAAATTTTGGATTTATGGAAAAAATTAGTAAAGACTCCATGATGGAAGGATTCTTACTTTACAAAAATGTTGTTGTGAACTTAAAAATATTATTTTGAATTTATCTTGATTTTTAATTGATTTTTTTATAGATTATGGCTCTTAAAACTAAAAGAGGGAAAGGAAATAAAGTGTTCAATTCTAAGAAATTTGTCAATATGATAGTCCTATACAGATACAATGATCTTCTCACTTCTAAAAAGTTGATTCAAGAGAGAGCTTTCTTTAATCTTGAAGTAGATGTTGAAAGTTTGATTATGACCCGACATTGGGAAAGCTTCTGCTACTTCACCATTTTAGAAATTATCTCTATTGCCCGAGAATTTTACGCCAACCTACGAGAAGCCTCTAATGACCAAGTATATGACTGAGGAAGAGGTGTGGAGTTTAAACTTGAGTGCATCAATGCTATTTACCAGTTGTTGAATATTCCAAACTATGCTTACTCTTCACTTGCGTCTAGTGAGTCATAGTTGGATGAGGTGATTTTAATTTTTATTGACAAAAGAGGAGTTTGGAAATTTAAGAATGTCCATAACGTAAAAGTCTCTACCTGAATGTTGAATGCACCTTAAACTTCCAAGGTATAGTGTGGTACTCATTAGTTGGGTGAAATCAGAGCCCTCCTAGGTCATTATGTTTCGTAATGGATTTTAAAAATACATATGATCAGTTTGCAAAGTAAATTAAAAACCGGTGAAGATATTGATTTACCTTAAGATTATATACTTTTAGTGCATATTTTATGATCATTTTATGCATATTTTTAGCTATATTGCACTTTATAGAAAGATATTTTGTATGTTTTTTTTTCTTTCAGGTACATGGAATGGACATTTAGAGAAAATGAGGGGAAAATGAGCAAAAATGATGTATTTTAAATGTCACCATAGCTCTTAGACTGGCGATATAGCCTCAGTAACTACCAATCTAGAATATTCAATGAATTTAGCCAAATTTTGAAGGGGTGTTTGAAGCAAACCTTAGTTATTTTCAGAGATCTATTGATAGAGATGAAAATGGGATGAAAGAGAGGACTTTTTGGCAGTATTTGAAGGCTTTATGAAGTTCNTGTTGAATGCACCTTAAACTTCCAAGGTATAGTGTGGTACTCATTAGTTGGGTGAAATCAGAGCCCTCCTAGATCATTATGTTTTGTAATGGATTTTAAAAATACATATGATCAGTTTGCAAAGTAAATTAAGAATCGGTGAAGATATTGATTTACCTTAAAATTATATACTTTTAGTGCATATTTTATGATCATTTTATGCATATTTTTAGCTATATTGCACTTTATAGAAAGATATTTTGTATGTTTTTTTTTCTTTCAAGTACATGGAATGGACATTTAGAGAAAATGAGGGAAAAATGAGCAAAAAGGATGTATTTTAAATGTCACCATAGCTCCTAGACTGGCGATGTAGCCTCAGTAACTACCAATCTAGAATATTCAATGAATTTAGCCAAATTTTGAAGGGGTGTTTGAAGCAAACCTTGGTTATTTTCAGAGATCTGTTGATAGAGATGAAAAGGGGATGAAAGAGAGGACTTTTTGGCAGTATTTGAAGACTTTAGAAAGTTTAAATTTTGTGTTAAAGTGTGATTTTAAGTGTGTTTTTTGTTTGTAAGAGTAAGAGTTTGGAGAAATCTTTAAGGAGACTCCATAATTTATGTTGGCGAGAAGACATAAGGTACTTCGTATTTGTGTTTAAGTTTTTTTTTTTGTTTCTATGACTTGAATTTCAATAAAAATTATGTGTTTTTGTTTATTCTGCATGTATTCTGAGTAGTTCTCTTTCTTTCTTCTCACATTTGGGAATTAATCTTGTAAGATGAGAATTNTAAGGAGACTCCATAATTTATGTTGGCGAGAAGACATAAGGTACTTCGTATTTGTGTTTAAGTTTTTTTTTTGTTTCTATGACTTGAATTTCAATAAAAATTATGTGTTTTTTGTTTATTCTGCATGTATTCTGAGTAGTTCCCTTTCTTTCTTTTCACATTTGGGAATTAATCTTGTGGGATGAGAATGATTTAAAGATTTCGTTTTACTTTAAAAAATTGTGATGAAATTTTCACTGATTCTTCATTGACTTTACAAATTGACCACTTGTGAGGTTAAAATCCATTGAGAAACATAAAGACTAGGGAGGGTTATGATTTCACCCAACTAGTGAGTGTCGCACTTCATTTTGGGCAGAGCCCTTGCGATCACCTAGGGGAGAGTGCAAATAGATAGGGAGATAAGTTTTGATGGGTGTAGAATTGATGTTTTNTATTTAAAGATTTCGTTTTACTTTAAAAAATTGTGATGAAATTTTCACTGATTCTTCATTGACTTTACAAATGACCACTTGTGAGGTTAAAATCCATTGAGAAACATAAAGACTATGGAGGGTTATGATTTCACCCAACTAGTGAGTGTCGCACTTCTTTTTGGGCAGAGCCCTTACGATCACCTAGGGGAGAGTGCAAATAGATAGGGAGATAAGTTTTGATGGGCGTAGAATTGATGTTTCTAGGGTGACAGGCTAGATTCTTCTTATCAATTTAGTTTAGAGTTTGGATTCTAAGGGTCCCTAATATATTCTATAGAGAGGGCAAAGTGGGTAATCTAGAGGTAATAGGTCAGAATCTACTCAACACTACTATACAAGGTGGTGAAAAACTCAAAAATAGCTAATATTATTTGTTAGCACCTAGAGGGAGTAAGGAATAAGAATGCTCCTATTTGTCACAATACATTGTCTTATCTTTAGTCATTCAAATCCTACATAAATTAATGTCTCTTTATAAGGGTAATGATCTTTTCATAATATTCAAACTCATTAAATTTACTTTGTTTAACTATTAATTTAGTCGCTTCTTTCTGCTTTAATTTAGTCTTAACTTTTGCAATCATATCGACATTGTTCTACTTTTATTTTATCTTCAATTTAGATAGAATTTTGCAAGTTTAATTTAAAAAAATTAACTTTTCTCGTGGAATCGATACTGGGGTTTCTAAAAAAATCCTATATTACTTAAACTAATATGTATACTTGCGTAGTACCGCTAGTGTGAAGAATAATTCTTTATTTTCTATATCATTTCATTTATTCACACTAGATGTTAAATATAAACTGGGACAAAATTTTGACAATATTTTGAAAATTACAAATACACGCAATTGCGGGTCGAGTCAAGTTTTTGGAATTGTTGCTAGGGATCGAACCTTGATCACCGGCGTGACAGGCAAGTATACTCACCAGAATACTACAACTAGCAATAAGATAATGAAGAACACAATACTTAGTTTTTTTTCTTCTAAAAGAAAGATATAAATCTCTCTAACAAAGTCTCCTGCCGATCCATGCGTCTTTCATACACTTTCATACTCATATCTCTCAAAATCCTTCACCAATCTTTCTGAGAAAGGTAGAATTCCACATCACACACACAAACATACACACACACACACCACTTATAAGAGGTACGTTCAAATCTCTATAAAACTCTCTAAGAACTTCTCATCTTCCTTCATGAGAGACGCTAGCCCCCCTTTTTTAAAGAGAAACAGAACACCTCTTTTTTTCCAAGAGGCACACCTCTTCAGATTCTAAATGTCTAGATTCATTATATAACTATTTAGGATAGCATAACTGCCCAAAATCTTCCAAAACACCCTAGAATAGCTAAGAATCATCAAAAATCATCCCTTAATTGTTGCTGGTACCTCTTGTCACCCTATTGGCAGAACCTCCATCTCACCCCGTTCAGCTCTAGTACACTCCAATTGTTATACCTTTAAGATAAAAATTAAAATAACCTTTCTTTCAAGTGCATTTTCATTCAGAAATGTGTGATAAATGTAAAAGAGATTAAGCATATAAAGAAGTATCAAAATGCACAAGATCAGAATTTTCTTCCTTGCTCAATTTAGCTCCAAATTGTACCATTTTTTCTCCATTTTCTCCAAAAGTCCATTTCTTGTATCAGAAGTCAAATAGGTACNAGCATATAAAGAAGTATCAAAATGCACAAGATCAGAATTTTCTTCCTTGCTCAATTTAGCTCCAAATTGTACTATTTTTTCTCCATTTTCTCCAAAAGTCCATTTCTTGTATCATAAGTCAAATAGGTACAAAATATCTTCCTTTAAAGTGGTAATATCATTAAAAATAAGCAAAAAATGTATATTAAAAATAGATAATTTTTGTCATGTTAGAAAGTGACCTCCTTGGATGTTAATGATGTATGTTAGTTTAATTACATTTGGTTTAAAAATTTCTCACCTAACATATACTTTTGTGGGTAACTTTAAAATTAGAATTCACATTACTCAATTTGTACTCAGTGGGTAATTTCATTTCTAGATTGTGACATCATTCGACTAGGCGTCTCTATCTCCTTAGTGTGTGCATTCTGACTTATAGCTTGTGGAACAAATTTTTCCAAGCTAACATTTTTTTTTCCTCTATATTTAGCTTGAAAATTTTTTGTATTCCAGTGAATTTTTCCTTTCACATTANTGTTAATGATGTATGTTAGTTTAATTACATTTGGTTTAAAAATTTCTCACCTAACATATACTTTTGTGGGTAGCTTTAAAATGAGAATTCACATTACTCAATTTGTACTCAGTGGGTAATTTCATTTCTAGATTGTGACATCATGCGACTAGGCGTCTTTATCTCCTTAGTGTGTGCATTCTGACTTATAGCTTGTGGAACAAATTTTTCCAAGCTAAGATTTATTTTTTCCTCTATATTTAGCTTGAAAATTTTTTGTATTCCAGTGAAATTTTCCTTTCACATTATGATAAAGTCATAGGTCTTTATGTGATAGTCTGTCTTTTCTTGCTCCATTGCAATTCTTCTTTCATTTTTGATAAATTTCTGATAAGGCCCTTCATTCTCTGAATTAAAATTTTAAATCATCATTTTAGTAAATAGATAAGAGAAATCACCATGCCTTGAAGTCCCTATGGTAGTCCATGCTAGTTAGCTCTCAACTAAAACCATCCAACTGCACATCTCATTGAGGTCACGATAGTACAAAGAACAACAAAAAAGTAAAATAAAATAAAATAAAAGTATTAATAAGATTTTCAATATAATTTTTATTTCCTTAAAATGATAAAAGTATTAAAAAGATTTTCAATATAATTTTTATTTCCTTAAAATGATTTAAGGAATTTTTGTAGTGGCTTGATTGGATTGATGGTATTAGGTAGCCTTTCATTCTTCCTTGATCCTTTCTATATCCTGAGATTGGTTATGTACTTTTTATATATTGATCTTCTCTTTTGTTNAAATAAAATAAAATAAAAGTATTAATAAGATTTTCAATATAATTTTTATTTCCTTAAAATGATAAAAGTATTGAAAAGATTTTCAATATAATTTTTATTTCCTTAAAATGACTTAAGGAATTTTTGTAACATACATTGATTTAATGTTGTTGGATTTATTTTTTGGTTTTCGTTTAGAGGTTTCATTTTGATAAGTTTTACCTGTGTTTTGTGCTTCTTTTTATTCCTTGTGTTATTAAAATTTAACCAGATTTTGATTATATTTTAATATATTTTTTAATACTTGGATGAAATTTTAATGTTTTCTTATGTTGGTTTGGTAATTTAAAAATTGTATTCCTAATTGTTTTTTGTATTTTTTAATATTTCCAGCTTCTTTGACAAGAGTAGTTCTACTCTACCTTGTTTATTGTGGTGGTTATGTGCCTTTATTAGCTGAGTTGATTGTTGCTTTTGCTATTGGAGTTTCTGGCTTGATATTGAGTGGAGTTTTTGGCTTGATTGGATTGATGGTATTAGGTGGCCTTTCATTCTTCCTTGATCCTTTCTATATCCTGAGATTGGTTATTTACTTTTTCTATATTGATCTTCTCTTTTGTTTAGAGCATTAATGAATTACAACTATTATTAATATTCAATCAAGTTTTTTAATATATTTTTATGTATTTGAAACTTAGGATGATATTTTAATGTTATGTGCAAGTGAGTTTTGAGCTTCGATGGTTACGGCTTAGTGTTCTTGATGGGATGTCTATCTACCATAGAGATTGTTGTTGTTATTGATGCTTTAGGGATTTTTGTTGAAGTGTTGTTACAATTCAGTTGTTGTAGGAGTGTTATCAGAGGTCAGTTATTGTTGGAATGTAGTTAGAGTTCTGTTTATAACTCACATGTTAGTGGTGTTTTATGTGTTTCTTGTGAGATGTAATTTGTATTTTCATTTTTGTAACTCGTTCATTTAATAGATATGCAAAACAAAAAAATGAATTAAATATCTCCAAACTTATAAATTTGAGCCACATCTCTTGCTCTTCATTCTAAAATAATATCTCAACAAAATTTAAAATATTGTTTCTCAATAATATAAATAGAAGATAATTTAACCTCCATTTTATTTTCATCCACTAACTAAAAATTATTGAATGGTTGGAATTAAATTGGAAAAATGAGAAAAAAAAATCCCCAATAATTGTGGGTAAGCCTTTTTGGCAAAATAAATATTTCCGATAAGTAATCCAATTTTTTTAAAAAAAATAAAATAAAATTACTGAATAAATAATTTTGACAAGAATATTCTTTGATGCCTTGAAAACAACTATCTTTTTGTTTCCCTTCTTGAATATTTCAACTCCTTCTGCCCACAGCTTGAGGCAACTTAGAAGAGAAGGACAAATCAAGATTTTGATGACGTAGTTTATGATAGCTGCCATATCAATCATGCTGCCTTTTTAATAATCGCTATGAAGTTGGCATGTTTTACATAAATAAATTGGAAATAAATTGTTATATTTGCTGTATAACAGACGGCCAAAAGAAGATGGCAAGTTGTGAGCCCTTGTCCTGTTGCCTGGCTGTGCTTGACTCTAGTTGTTATATATAATTATCCGGAAAAAGAATAGCCAGAATATATTTTTTTCTAAAATTAAATTAGAATGTATTTTTTAAAGTGAGAGAGATATAAAGATGATTAATAAGTTCTTGTATTATGTAGGGGTGAAAACAAGACGAACACGAGCGAGCCTAGGCTTTGCTTGTGGTCGACTCGTTTATATTTCGAGCTCAAAAAGTGTGTTCGTGTTCGACTCGTTTGATTAGCGAGCCGAATACGAGCCGTTCACGAACAAAGAATCTTTTTGACAACCCTAATCACATAGTCATAAGATGTTAAGGATTGGGGCAAGATTTAAAATAGGATTTGAATCTAATTTAATAATTTTTTATTCTTTTTTTTTATTAGNATTATTGAATGGTTGGAATTAAATTGGAAAAATGAGAAAAAAAAATCCCCAATAATTGTGGGTAAGCCTTTTCGGCAAAATAAATATTTCCGATAAGTAATCCAATTTTTTTAAAAAAATAAAATAAAATTACTGAATAAATAATTTTGACAAGAATATTCTTTGATGCCTCGAATACAATTATCTTTCTGTTTCCCTTCTTGAATATTTCAACCTCTTCTGCCCACAGCTTGAGGCAACTTAGAACAGAACGACAAATCAAGATTTTGATGACGTAATTTATGATAGCTGCCATATCAATCATGCTGCCTTTTAATAATCGCTATAAAGTTGGCATATTTTACATAAATAAAATGGAAATAAATTGTTATATTTGCTGTATGATAGACGGCCAAAAGAAGATGGCAAGTTGTGAGCCTTTGTCCTGTTGCCTGGCTCTGCTTAACTCTAGTTGTTATATATAATTATCTGGAAAAAGAATAGCCAGAATATTTTTTTTCTAAAATTAAATTAGAATATATTTTTTTAAAGTGAGAGAGTTATAAAGATAATTAATAAGTTCTTGTATTATGTAGGGGGTGTAAACGAGCCGAACACGAGCGAGCCCAGGCTTAGCTGGTGTTCGGTTCGTTTATATTTCGAGCTCAAAAAGTGTGTTTGTGTTCGACTAGTTTGCTTAGCGAGCCGAACACGAGCCGTTCACGAACATAGAATCGTTTTGACAACCATAATCACATAGTCATAAGGTGTTAAGGATTGGTGCATAATTTAAAATAACATTTGAATCTAATTTAATAATTTTTATTTTTTTCTTTATTAATACTTTTAATTGATTATAAATTTTTGTAGCCTTGTAATCAATTAATTTTTTTTTAAAATACTACTCATCAAATCTTTAGACATAATTGAATAGTAATATTTCGAGTCAAAACGAGCCGAACACGAACGAACAAAAATTTATTCGTGTTGTTCGTGCTCGGCTCGTTAACTTAGCGAACGAGCCGATCACAAGCTTCTTAACAAGCCGAACACGAGCTGTTCGCAAACAAAGAGCCCTTTTGACAGTGCTAGTATTATGTTCATGTTAAGATAAATTCATGGGGTTTTGAAACTCATCCGTGACTAAAATTTGGTCTTCATATTCTGACTTAATTTTTTCCTTAATTATTTAATAAAAATACATCGTTATTAGCAATTTTCTTTAGGGGCAAATACATACCGCCCAATTTTTAGTTATTTAAACATCTAAATTTTACATATTTCATTTCTACCACTCAAAATTTTCTCATCACATAAAAAATATCACTCCTTCAACTTTTAAACACTGAATGAGTTGTGCATATGTAAAAATGAAAATTTAGGTGTTAGATATGCAAATATCTGAGAATTAAGTGATACGTCTGCAAATATTCTTTCCCGTTTATCGCGGGTCATCATGCATCATATATGCATGGGATGGGATGGGATGGGATGGGATGGGATGGGATGGGATGGATGGCATGTCATGGCAAGGCATTTAGCATGGATGGGTATGGGGTGTCATGGGGATTGGGGACGCCCGCTGGTCTCCCATGTTCGTTGTCGAGTCACGTCCAATAATTGTGAGATTTTTTTTAGTTTTATAATTAATTTGTGCGGCGAAATTCAATAAAAATAATTTTCAACAATAATTTTCAACTTTGCGAGACTTTTCTTACTTCCATTATTTGTCTGGCCTAGTGACGCTATAATAATGGTTATTGAACAGCAGTTAAAGGCCCATTTATTGGTTCACGCATTTCATCAGCTTATCTGAAACTGCGTTTAAGTTTTTACACTAAACACAACTCGTTGGTCGACCCCTGCGGCCGGCCAGCGGGCCGCGTTTCAGGATAAGCAGCTTATCCTGAAATGCACAAGCTGATCTAAACGGACCCTAAGGCGTGTTGCCTTCCACTCAGTTTATTTCGCTTATTAAGTTCAAGCCTAAATTCAACAAATTCAATTTCAGATTTTATTAAAAAATTAGTTTAAAAATACTGCTTAAATTTAATAAAAAAAATTAAATTTTTAAATTTTAATATGGTATATAAGACAAATTTTTTTCAGACGTAAAAAGATAGTTTGAATGTGTTGAGCTAAATTTGAAATCAAAATCATCTATTTAGGTCAATTTTAAAGATGATTTGAGCTATAATGAAGGTATACATACCATTCAATNCTTAACGAGCTGAACACGAACTGTTCGCAAACAACGAGCCGTTTTGACAGCGCTAGTATTATGTTCATGTTAAGATAAATTTATGGGGTTTTGAAACTCATCCGTGACTAAAATTTGATCTTAATATTCTGACTTAATTTTTTCCTTAATTATTTAGTAAAAATACATCATTATTAGCAAATTTCTTTAGAGGCAAATAAATACCACACAATTTTTAGTTATTTAAACATCTAAACTTTACATATTTCATTTCTATCACCCAAAATTTTCTCATCACATAAAAAATATCACACTGAATGAGTTATGCATATGTAAAAATGAAAATTTAGGGGTTAGATATGCAAATATCTGAGAATTAAGTGATACGTCTGCAAATATTCTTGCCCTTTTATCGCGGGTCATCATGCATCATATATGCATGGGATGGGATGGGATGCGAGGGATGGCATGTCATGGCATGGCATTTAGCATGGATGGGTATGGGGTGTCATGGGGATTGGGGACGACTGCTGGTCTCCCATGTTCGTTGTCGAGTCACGTCCAATAATTGTGAGATTTTTTTTAGTTTTATAATTAATTTGTGCGGCGAAATTCAATAAAAATAATTTTCAACAATAATTTTCAACTTTGTGAGACCTTTTCTTACTTGCATTATTTGCTGGCCCAGTGACGCTATAATAATAATCATTGAATAGCAATTAAGGGTCTCTTTGGGGCAACTTATAAGTATATGCGGCGTTTTGAAAACACCGCTGTACTGATTGGTTCACGCATTTAACCAGTTTATTAAAATTGCGTTTGAGATTTTACACTAAACGCAGACCGCAGATAAACAGTTTATCCTGAAATGCACAAGTTGCCCCAAACGGACCCTAAGACGTGTTATGTTCCACTTAGTTTATTTCGCTTATTAAGTTCTATCCTAAATTCAACAAATTCAAATTCAATTTTTATTAAAAAAAAAAGTTTAAAAATACTGATTAAATTTAATAAAAAAAAGTCTATAAAAAAAATTTTAATTTTTAAATTTTAATATGGTATATAAGACAATTTTTTTCAGACGCAAAAAGATAGTTTGAATGTGTTGAGCTAAATTTGAAATCAAAATCATCTATTTAGGCCCATTTTAAAGATGACTTGAGCAATATTAAAGGTATACATACAATTCAAGTCTTATTTTTTTATATATCTAATACAACTTTTATATTTATTTATATAACAGCTTAATTCCTATATCACATTAAAAGCACTACTAATTTTCTCAAAAGTGAAATACACATTTTAAAACATATTACTTAAATAACTAATTTGAAAATTTAGATATTAGATATTTAAGTACATAAGAATTATAAAATACATACAAAAATCCGCAAACATTGATTTTATATTTTTTGCATTAGTGATACAAACTGTTTTGTATTCTCTGTGGTAGTGTGATAATTTAATGACTTAGTGTTGCACGAAAGCCCGACATACACACAAATAGAATAAAATTAGTTGAAAGAGGCATCAGGATTTTACATGGAAAACCCGTGAAGAGAAAAAATTTCGGGGTTTAGCCCAATCAAAATAATCCACAATGTATTTGTAAGTATAGTGGTGCACTCTTCTCTCACAATAGGAAGAAATGAGGTTACAATCTTAAAGCAAAATTTACACATATCTTTATATATCAAAGAAAATGCAAGTATTAGACACAACAAAAATATTTTGCCTATAGCGGTTGGAAGTGGTGCTCAGTTGTGGCATGTAGTCGGCGGTAGCAAATGGTGATATCCTGTGGTTGTCAACAGTAGTAGGCTACTTTGTAAACCGGTGGTTACTAGTCAGGTCTTCTCTCCACATGATATTGAATTCCACTTTTTCTTCTCTTCATCTCCCTGTCCCTTAAGTGAAGAGAGATGGCTTATTTATAGCCTTTTGGGGAGGGACTTTTTGATCATTTGGTGCATTATTTTTCTAACCACCAGATTAGATGGTCCATCACGAGCCCCCTTGATCATAGGTGAGTTTTCAGAAATTGGGTGCTTTAATGAATTGTTAATTTAATGATCTTGGTCTTGTTGGATTCCTCTTATTGAGATGCATGATTTACTATAAATATGTTAAATTTTAAGTTTATTTGATCATTCAATTGATGATCCAAAACCTATAGTTATACTTCAACAGCTTGATTGAATTTGGATTGAACCAATTTTAACATCATTTAATTCACATTATCGAGGTGGCCGTTTTGAATAAAAATTTGATGAAATTTGCAGCTTAGGCATTGCAAACTAAAAGCTCCCTTGATAACTAACGTGAGTCCAATGGAAACTAAATTGGCAAACCACCAACTGGAAATTCGACTTTTCATGTTGCAATAAGAATTTGTGCAGCACTATGTACCTTTCTTTATTTTTTGATTAAGATATTATTGTCAATTATGTACTATGGTGAAAGGCATTTATTGAATTTAGAAATATGGGGTTAAAAGATGAAAGTGTGAACACGATAATATATTATCCTCAGACTTATCATATGACTCTCTCTCTCTCTCTCTTTCATGTGTGTGTGTGTGTGTGTGTGTGTGTTCAGGTGCTCTAGTCAAGATGATATGATCATAAACAATTTTTTATTATATAGGATATTTGCTTAAGTGTAAAATAAAAAGCATTTTGTATAAAAGATTTTGATTGGGTCAAATAATTCAAATGACTTTGTATGAAATTCACTCAAATGACAAGATATCTTAATATAACAACATAACCTTCTCTTTACAAACATTCCTCATGTCAAACTCTCCATCATGAGCTCCATTAAATATAAATTTACTATAGATTTGCAACAAGATTTGTAACTAGTCATTAGGGCTCATCATAAATCACTAATAGATTAAAGATATTTTTATTGGCCTTGTTTTTTATTCGTCTTGTTTTGCTCCTTAACTCCTCATTCTCAACTTCTTATACACCCTATTCAATCTAAAACTAACACCTCCATTACATATATTCTTCTCTTATCATCCCCATGTTTTTTCATATCTCTTATCATGCAAGTCATACCCCTACCTCTTCTCTCTTCCCAGCTTATTCTTGTTGTCCCTATCCATCCCCACCCACACCATTCTTATTAATTCAATTCACATTACCATACTCATGATCCCTATCCACTCACTACACTCCATGTATTTTACATCTCCTCCCACTATCCCCCTACCCACCTCCTCCTTTCAATCTCATCTACTCTAACCCACCCCCATTATTTGACTCAACCATTCCATTTGCCATCATTTTCCATTTTTTGACTTATCAAACCCCACCCATTTGTCTACATCTTCCTATCACTCATGACAAACCCACTCCTTCATTTTCCCAACCAACCCCCACCTCTACCACCACGAACATTCCCCCCACTCTACCCGCTCACTCCTTCCCGCAACACCTACCCACCAAAACACATTTCACCCATAACGCACTTCCCTTTATCATTCATAAAAGCCCAACTCCATTCTACTATTCTCATCCACCCCACCCCACTATCCTTATCACTCACCCCTCCCCGCACCTCATTAGCCCTTTTATCTAGTAGCACTTGCTAGTACATCTCCTTTTGCTTCAATAGCCTCACCCAACCTCACATGTATCTCCACCCACATTTTTTACCTCATCCAAACATATAAATTAATTTTGTGATCGACATTGAGCTTGAACAATAACTATTAATATTATTATTCATATGTCTCGTGCCTTAATTTCTCATTTTATTATTTTTAGCTAATAGGGTGTTTCAATTAAGTTGCAATATCTCGATGATAATGACCTCTCCATCCATCAAGCATAGGAAATACCTATTTTTGTATTAAATCATTGTTGCAAAGTATAAATGGGAACATAAATCCACAAATATTATTTTTAGTACTGTATTTACTATTGATTTTGATTCTATGGGTGTGATCATAAAATAGTCATCATGATTATTTTTATGATTTCTTGGGCTTGCTACCTACCTCAGCATGCTCATGCTAATAAAATATGACTAATGATCACTCTAGCAAGCTCCCATTTATTGTTGCTTTCCCCAAAAAGTTATCATTGATGACCAATGATCACAACTTTCCACGTAGACCATCAAGTTGAGTATCAACCTGCAAAAAGTGTCCTCTTACAATAACATTCAATCAATGCAAAGACTATGTTAAGTACACACCCTTTCTTATCCAATGATCTATATATATACATATATATACATATTGTGTGTGTGTGTGTGTAAAGGAGCTAAATCAACTCCAAATTATTTAAAAAAACCAAAAAGGAGGGATACAAAACTGAGAGGAAGCCCTTCCCAAAAAACTTTGCTAACAAGATAAAATCCTAATGAAAGGGAGTATGGCCAAAAGGACTCCCTTCAAAAGAAAAGCTAAAGGGGAGTCACTTATTTGCTGATAAGAATCTGCTTAGAATATAGCCTAGTCCTTGTCAACCAATTAGCTGGTATATTGCCTTCCCTGGTACTATGAGAATAAATAATGATGATACCTGATCGCATGCTGAGAATAAGAATAGCCCTGTATACTAAATACCAAGGACAATCCATCAGTTCAGTTAGAATATTGATCAATGTCAGAGAATCAGATGCAACAAGGAATAGCCCAAAACTGCTCCACCTAGCAAAAAGTATGGCCCAATAAACAAACTGAGTTTCAGCCTCCAATGGATCCAAAGTTCAGGCAGAAGAGTGGAAGAATGGTAAGCATTTACCTTTACAATCTCTAAAGACCTCCCCAATACCATCATGAGGGGCCAAAAAAACTACCATCATTATTCACTTTTACCTAACTAGCTGAAGGGGACTTCTAAAGGATCAGAGAAAATTTAGGGGCCTTAGGTGCATGGTGAACTAGTTGGCAGAATATATAAGGGAATTTCTTGTACTTAGAAAGCTTATGAAGGTACACTAAGAAGTTATTAGATATCCCATTAGCATCCAGTTGAGATCCCTCAAACTTGGTATTGTTTCTAGTCATCCACACAAACCAATAAATTATACAAGGCACATGGGATGATCCAGCCAATCTTTCCAGCACTAAGAGAAATTACACCAAGAAAGATGTAAGGTAGATATCTTAAACCTGGACAAAATGCACCTCTAGGCCCTTTAAATAAAAGCACAATTGAAGAATAGATGATTCTGGGACTCCTCAATTCTGCAGAACACACAACAGGAAGGATCCCTCAACCCTTTTAATTTCAGGATGGCATCAGTGGAGAGCAGTTTGTAGAATAATCTCCAGCAGAAGAAAGACATTGAGGGGGGAAAAAATTTACTCCATAACCTGAGTCCCCAGCTAACTTCATTCAATGGAAAGAAAGTAGTGGAAATGAAAGTAGACAAGGTTTGAAACTGGCTCTTCTTAACAACAATTCTATCTTTCTTAGATGGGTCAATTGGGATCTTCATAATTTTGGTGAGCTAGGTAGGATCAAAAATGTTCAGCAGAGCATATAGGTTCCATCCTTCATCAGACTAGAATTCAGCCATCTGAAGAGACTCTTCAGCATGTTGAAATAAGTTATGAGCGCCACCTGAATTCACCTGAAGAGACTAGAATTCAGATGGATTTACAGCTTGGCATCAAGTGTCTAGTTATCAAGCCAAAAATTAATTTGTCCTTCCCCCTAATTCCTAGATGAAGAGATTTTCAGCCATAGTCCTAACTTTCAACATGTTAGTCCAAGTTCTTGGGTCCTCTACTTTACTTGACACTAGAGGGATGGTGATCCTTGCAGTATTTGCCCTTCACAAATTTAGCCCACAGCGAGTGTTGTGCTTGAACATGATCCAAAGTTTACAGAAAGTGGTTTGTTTGATTTGCTGGAAGCTTTTGAACCCCAAATCACTTGCTCTGGTGGATTTAAATACCATCTACCATCTGATCGAGTGAACATACTTCCTCTTACCAGCCCATAAGAATCTATTGAAGGTCCTCTCAAGAGAAATCTGAATGGATTTTTTCATCTCCGACATCTGAGATAAATAAGAGGGGAGGGAAGCCAGCACACTTCTAAAAAGCGTAACTCTACCCCCATTGGATAAAAAAGAGTTAGCCCAGCAATTAAGCTTATCTTGGATCTTTACCACAATATCATCAAATTGGATTTGTCTAGTCCTGCCTTTCAGAAGATAAGTCCCTAAATACTTCAGTGGAAGGTTACCAGTGCTGCAACCAGTAAGCTCAATAATCTAGTGTTTAATATCAGCTTTAACTCTTTTAATGAAAACTACTATACATTATTGTGAATTAAAATTCATACCAGAGCAGGACTGAAAATTCTTTAAGCATTGATGAATCAATTTAATAGCAGACTTAATGGCTTTTGTAAACAATATAACATCATCAGCAAAGGCCAAGTGATTGACAACAATGTTAGACTTGTGATTATACAAAATATGGATAGAGTTGGAAGAAACCTTATTAAGCAACCTAGATAAGTAATTAAAGGAAAGAATAAAGATAGTAGGGGACAAGGGGTCACCTTGTTTGATACCTCTTGAAGCGCTGAAGAAGCCATAAGAAATCTCATTAATGAAAATCTAATGGTAGTTATTGGACAACCATCTGTTGATAAGAGAAATGAACTGAGGGGAAAATCCTCTAGCCTTGAGTACCTCCTCAATGAAACCCCAATGGATGATATCATAGGCCTTTTTTATATCCGATTTGAAGATCACATTACCACATCTACACTTTTTATCCAAATCCAGAACCAGTTCCTGAGCCAACAGGACATTTTACACAATACTTCTGCCTTTTATAAGAGCTGATTGATTCTCACTTCTTAGTTGGGGGATATGATGCAAAATTCTATTAGCTAAAACCTTACTAATAAGCTTAGAAATCACATTAGTGAGACTTATAGGCCTGAAGTGTTCCCATTTATGCTTAGAATTGTCTTTGGGGATCAAAGTAAAGGTAGAAGATTTGAAGTTTTTCAAGCCTTTTTATAGAAATCAGTTGTAAATCCATCTAGGCCTGCCACTTTTGAACTGTCAATAGAAGCTAAAGCAGACCAAATTTCCTCCTCATCAAAGATAAAAGCATGATCAAGGTTCCTGGTGTAATCCACATCCTAACAAAAGAGGTCCCTATTAATTGTAGTTCTACTGCTCACACGTTGAGTAAACATATTCTGAAAATAGTTTACTGTACTTGAAGCAATGGAACCAGCAAAATTAAGCCAAACCCCTGAGGGATCCTGAATTTTATGAATAGTGTTACACTTCCTTCTATAATTTATACAGGCATGGAAATATTTGGAATTCCTATCCCCCACACAAAACTTAGCTTTAGCAGCTTTCTGGGCACAAAACTCCTCCTGCATGGATATAACATTCATCAGCACTTCATTAGCCACAAAAAGGTCTGAAACAATGTCAGGATTCGTTTCCAATTGAGCCTCCAACTAAGCCATAGATCTTTCATCCTCTTGAACCTTCACATTAATGTCACCAATCACATTCCAATTCCTCTAAGAGAGGTGTCTGCCAAGCTTCTTTTGAAGCATCCAAAGTTTAATCCAAGGATTGTGATGAGGCCACTTGATTAAGAAAACCAGTATGAGAAGACCACATATTAAGATATCTGAAACTTGTTTTACCTTTAGTAGGAGATGCAAAAATAGATATAAGGTGGGGTCTATGATAGAAAGGTGATAGACTGAAGTATGCAGAAACTCCTTCAGCCAAGAGGAATTGACCAACAACCTATCCAATCTTTCCCAAAGTTTCCCTCTTCTCCATGTGTATTTAGGGCCATTGAACCCTAAATCATATAACCTAGCCAACTGAATGTTATCATTAAAGCAATTAATTTGGTTCAGATCAGGAGGTCTGTCCCCGAACTTTTCAGTTGGAGAGGACAGATAATTGATATTCCCACCAACTATCCAGATGGAGTTAATAGATGTGTGTGTGTCTATATATATATATATATGCCACCTTAAAGAAAAATTAATTTCATAAATTTCAAATATATTTATGTTTAATACACAATGCATTCAAATTAGCATAATATCGAAATACTTGCATCCAAACCGCCCTAAAGAAAGAATTATATTATTATAATTATGAGTGAATATTTAATAATGAGAGATAACTCAATTAAATTCAGAGAACATAGCAGTTTTCTTCTAATAACTTCATTTTAAACTCAACTATTTTTTTCCCATAAAAGTAAAATTTCACATAAATTATATGTATTAAATATTAAAGCTGTTTTCTTCCCAAGTAGTTGGCTAGCGACAAGCAGCCAGTGGCATTGGTCAACAAGTTGGAATGGTTGCTACGATTTACACATTAATAAATGATCGGTAGGCCTAAAATAAGCTTACCAAAAAGAAATAATTGATCTTAAAATAAACAACTAACTTCAATTATGCACAATACTGGTTGTTTCTGATGGCTTCTAGATATTATTTGCTGCATAACAACAAAATTTAAGATGATAATTACATACAGATCATTAGAAATATTGATATTTACAAATTAATCAATTATATGTTTTTTTTAAACACTAATTCAATATAATTATGCGAGTCATGATCAAGTCATCGAGAATTTGACAAAAATGAAAAATTTAAGATGAGATTTTATGATGAATTTTGATATCTGAGTGTGAATTTGAATATTGGATGAAAGAGGGTGGTTAATTTGTAAATAGCAAGTTTCTGGTGGACTGGATGTAATTGCCCTTGAAAATTAAAAGTTTTTCAATGATTGGCGACTTGCTCGCTAACAACTGTCTTCCAAATCAGAAAAAAAAACAAAAAATGAAATTCATGTTCAAATGTGTAGAATCAGCGCGAATACTCTTTTTTCTCTCTGAAATAAAAGACTCATTTTGTAGCTCTCAACTATACAAATAAGGGACTGGGATTTTCCATGTTAAGTCGTTTGTGTCATGGTGTCCTATCATGGGAAAAAAAATTGCTTGTGATAGGCGTACCCAGCGCTGCGTGCGATATTGGGGTTATACCGAGGGTACAAGGGAGTTACATCCGCGATATAACCCCTTGTAACCTCCCTGTAACTTCTGTAACTTCCTGTAACCTATCTGTACCCTATAATAAGTTCTGCGCTTCTGTTATCATGCATTAAGAGGTTATACGTAAGTTACAAGGAGGTTACAAGCAGGTTACAAGCAGGTTACAAGGGCTTATACCGTGGATGTAACCCCCTTGTACCTTCGGTATACCCCAATATCGCACGCAGCACTGCGTACCTCTATCGCACGCAAATTTTTTCCCTGCTACGAAGCTTGGAGCCCTTGACCACATAGCTACATTGTCAAATTTCAATAAAGCATGTAAAAAGGCATTTGATTTTATGATTATATAAACTCCATTTTAAACAATCTTAATGTTGAAATAATCTAGCATTTCCAAGATAAATCTAATGTGCCTAAGATTGTATTATTGTGATATAATTATGATATCAGGATATCTAGGAAATATATTATCAGATAAATGGGGACATCATAGATCACAAGTGGTGAATTTATCTTTCATGTTTAAAGGATCAAAATATCATTTTAAAGAATTTATAAATAAATCGACTTCAGCATTTAAAAAAATGTCAGACAAGATGGAAAAAGACTCAAAAGAAAAAAAAAAAACAAAGCAAAGCTCCATCTACTGCAATGGCTAATGCTTGTTATCGTCGCCAAAGCTATGACTCATCATTACCATCGCAATTAATGCATTTCATCGCTAGCAAGTTTGATACATGACATCAACACCATGGTTGACATACACCATTGCTATTAAAGCTGATGCACACCCTCTCTTCCACCACAGTTACTATCACTGTCAATAGGCGAATAAACATTGTTGTCATAAAGATTGATACCTATTACAGTCTTCATACGAAATACTTGTGATTGCCAATAAGCTAATAACATCATTGAAAAAAGATATAATGATCGTTATCTCTAACAAGGTCCACAATTACAATTATTGACGATTCTCAAACGATTCATGTTGCCACCAACAATGTTGAAAGTAAATGAACAGGTCGAACTCATTGTGGTGCTTAGTTATAAAATATTTTGGTGTGCTTGTTATAACTTGATTTGCAATCTAATAAGATTTACATTTTTTGTTTTATATTTAGTAATGTTTTATAAGTTTTTGAGAGTGAAATTAATACTTAGTTTATTCGTCAATAATTCATGATTTTAATTTGGAGTAAATTTCAAAATGTCGAAATTGGCCTTACTAAATTTGATTAATTTTTATAGATATGTTCTATGTTCGATTCTCAAATCATTTTGACCGCATTATAGAGTACTTAAAACTTTTTTTTAAATGCTTCTACCATAGATTTGAAGTTTCAAAAGTGATGCAGTAATGGATGCCCTGATGTGATGAGAATATCGACCATTTTGCCATTACATGCTTTAACATATATTCATAATGTTTTTTTCGTCCTCGTTATGTGGTAAGCATCAACTATAGATAGTAAGCGCCTATTAAGGGTTATTTTTTCCCTAAAATAAGCTTCTAGAGTAATATATGACCCTCAAAGTAACTACTACAATATATGGTTGTTGGCCGCCAAATTGTCGCTTGAAAATTTGTGCTTCGGGTTTAATTATATATACATATATATATATAATTTTAAAAATAACATTTTAATTTTGAAAAATGATACTAACAAGATTTCATTTGTTTACTAGTTTAAATAAACGAGCACGACACAACGAGCAACGCATCTATCCCGAATAATAGACACATTGCTTGATAGTGAGACTCGATTAAATAAACTAATAAATTTATGATATTGGTTTGGTTTGTGAAACATTTTATGTTAACCGACAAGTTCCCTTATCTAATATAAAAGATTAAATTGAGTTTATATTATATGGGTTCTAAAGCTCCCTATAGAAGCAATCTTCTATAGTTAATTACATCTCAAATGACCGAAGTCACATGAGAAAACTCTCAATTTAGATCAGAGATCTTTGTGTTCAAGAATTTCAAAATTTAAGGTTTCAAGATCGAACATGGCAAGTCAAATGGAGGATGGATCAAATTAGGAACAATTTATTTTAGGAATCCAAAGGAAGAAAAGTATGGGAGGTTATAGATCCTGAGGAGAGCATCAGTGACTTCTCAAAACTTTCCTATTGTGTGGCTTAAATTTTGGAAAATATATTTATTTTGAATTTTCATCCTGCTAATTTTATTATTTAGGGCTTACATTTGAATGACACGGTAATACAAATGACCTAGAAGATAGAATGGTTTGTGTCTTAACAAGCAGACAACTCCTGGACTTTTGGAGCGGCGACTTTCATCATGACGAATGGAGCTTTCTCGAGGATGACCTCGAGATCTTCAAATCTGGCTCCAAACTTGATGGTGGGAACGACATTGTGGGCGTTGCGGCTTGTCTGCAGGTCGTAGGAAAAAGTTAGTGTTGGGCACGCCAGTGCGGCAGCTTTAAAAGAGAAAGCTCTGGGGTTAGCTATTTGGCCAAAACTTTGTAATCTTAGTGCGAGCACTAAAAATTAACAGAGGTCGATCTGTAGACCAGGTAAGTTTTTTTATTTAGTTTGTGGGGATTTTAAAATGTTAGTAAAAGTAATTTAAAAGTAGAAAATTTTGATTAATATAAGAAAATTTTAAAGCGCGCGCAGCACAACATAATTCGATTTAATTGCAAATCAGCAAATCAAACTCGAAAAGAAGATGTTAAGTGCTTAAGAACCAGTGCAGGACCAAATTATCAACGGACAATGCCCAGGTGGAACTAGTCCACCAACACACCTATTGGGTGTCTGACCCCACACGAAGATTAAAAAAGTCTTTAATGGCCTCCTGAACCTCTCTGTTCAAAGGTGATTGAACAAACGGTCCTGAAGTCCGAAGGAGTTGACCGTACTTACCCAAAAAAGAAATGGGTGGAGCATGTCAACGGAAGAAGGGTAATTTAGTCCATGAGGAACAAGAACACATTACCGATGTATGAAGATTATATTTCTTGATTTAAATGGAGAGAAAAGCTTTTCCCCAGCAGAGTTGCCAGAAGTTTTCAGCCCTATTTTGGTTGGAGGAGTTGTCTGTTGGAAGCTGTCGATCGCCATAATCAAAATCCTGCCTCCCGCTTCGAAAGGACATTTTAATTTACATATATATATAGTTTTAGGAAAATATGAAATCAAACTGACCCCATATTTTTCACAGTTTAAATGAAAGAGCGCTATACTTCAAACCTTGTATCAATCTCGAAGGATAAACACAAGACTTGAGAATGAGGCTCGATTAAATAAACAAAAAAATATATGACATCCGTTTGTTCAGTGAAACCGTTTTATTTGCCGATAATTTCCCCTATTTTAATATGAAGAATTAAATAGGGTTTATTTTAAGTTGGGTTTGAACAAGCTTCCTATAAGGGCAAGCCCCTATAATTAATTAAATCTTAGATAATCGAAGTCACCTAAAAAAACTCTCGATAAAAATCAGGGAATATTATCTTCAAGGAGTTCAAAAGGATAGGACTTTTCGACGAAATCGGACAAAGAGGTGTGAAATGGGAATAGCTCAAATTTGGAACATTTTATTGTGGAATCCAAATGAGGTAGAAAATAGAGGATGTCATAGATCCGGAGGAGAACCTCGGTGAATTTCCAATCTATTCTATTGTTTGCTTTAATTTTGAGGAGAAATTATTTAAGTGTTTCATCCTGCCAATTTTAATTATTATGGCTTACATTTGTGTGAAACGATAACACAAATATCCTAGAAGATGTGAGGATTTGGTCGTGAGGAACGACAGCCTCGGAATCCTAAGACGAATTTGGGCTTATATTGTACAATAGAACTGTACAAAGGCTTAAAGATGAGGTGAGGATTTATGTTGCATAAGCAAAAAAACTCAAAATCCTATGGTTTGGTTGTTTAATTCTAAGGAAGGAAATTGGTTTAGCTGATGTACACGTGTTTTGCTGTTGAAGATGGTTGTGCTGCCCAACATGCTAGCTCCTTAGCGCGAGTTTAAGTTTTCTAGTGTGTCAAGTTATGATGTCAAATCAGATGTCCATATGGTTGTAGTTCTTTAAATATTATGGGACATATTAAAGTTGATTAGAGCGACACTGGTTAGGATCTTAAGGTTCCCTCATTCTGGTACCACTTTTTTTTATCAAATTCACTTAGTCCAAATGAATTTACTAAACTCAGATTCACTTAGTCCAACTGAATTTACTAAACTCAATTTAATGAGTTCCATACTTTCATTTAGACTGTGGGAAGCCTCGTTAGCAATCGTAGGTTACTTCCTCCGGGAGATTCCTGATCATCTGATAGAGACATCTTAATTTAGTTGCAATTGTTATTTTATGATGTTTGTGATTAAATTTTGAGTTGTTTTATATTTTGAATGTTGTGGCGGTATATTTTATATTGGTTGATTTTAGTTTTGATTTTGGTTTTGTGGTTATCCTAGCAGTTTTAGTTTTCATGCAGGGTAACATCATTGTTTAACATGCAGGTTTGTGTTTTTTGTTCATACATGCAGGTTAGTAACTACAATAATGTACTGAAAGTAAAGTACGGGAAACTAGAAATACAAGTAAAATAAAAGCGTACCTGGATGGTCTTCCTGTCAGCTTCAACTGAAACTCT
Source organism: Phalaenopsis hybrid cultivar (assembly GCA_002079205.1). NCBI lineage: Eukaryota > Viridiplantae > Streptophyta > Magnoliopsida > Asparagales > Orchidaceae > Phalaenopsis > Phalaenopsis hybrid cultivar. Next base: position 73,228 of record JXCR01104200.1, on the reverse strand, counting down.
AAATGCATGTGAGAGATTTATATGTTAAAAGCATTTTATGTAAAGCGGGGAAATAAGGTTCTGGTGATCTACCAAATCCTAAATCATATCTTGGTGAACCCCTATTAATTCATCTGAGGGTGATTTCATTAAGCAAAACACACTAAGTTTGGGAAACCTACGAGGTATCCAAAAGGTCGGGAGAAAGAAGCATGACCATGCTTCTCTCTCACCACCTGATGAAAAATCTCAAGCTAATTTAAACTTAATATGTTGCTTAATAATTCATACTGTAAATACCTCTAGTGTTCAGTGAATATCAATGTTTCAATTATCTCTAAGAGTAAGGTAATTATCATTTGTCATTTAATTTAAGAATTATGTGGGTGAAAACCTTCAAAAGGGGCAAGTTAATGTCATTAAGACACTTAGCCAACTTTAGCTTTAACTTGGGCTTGAAGTGTTTTGAATGTGTTCAATTTCTATTCACATTCACTTTTTTAATCCTCATTTACCAAAATTTAATTTAGCCTAGGTCATAACTAAGCCCTTAAGACCTTGGTGGACATATTAGTAATTTTTTAAAGAAATTGAATTTTAAGTGATAGTGATTCATCATCAAAAGGTTTGAGTGTCATTTGAACACCAAATAGGGGTATTAAATTAGTAAGTTGCTAACATCCAAAATCGTACCCCTAATTCTAGGATCATTTAATTTAATAGATCTCCAAATTTTAATGATTTTGGAAATTGTAAATTTATCCTTTAATTAAGAAAAATGAAATTGATTTCTAGTAATTAATTCCTTATATTTCAATCATCTGAACATGTTAATTAAGATCAAATTTTTCCCATCTTACCCTCTTGAATTGAGCCTAAATGTTAATTAGTGCTAGATTTCCAAAATTACACTTTTACCCCTAAGGCTCTATCACTTCATAATTCATCAAATTTAATTCAAATGACTTTGGGCATTTATCCTACCTAACTCACGAGTCATTTAACACATCAGAGGTGAAAATGTGATTTTTGGAAATGAGAAGAGAACCACTTGGACCAAATTTCATGAATTTTTTAGTTTAATTTGAATGATTAGAATTATTTTAAGTTTTAGAGTATTAATTAATTATAAAATATTTCAAATATGAAAAATTAAGTTTTATATTTTTATTAAATTTAAAGAACCAAGAGAAACAAATTTCACATTTTTCTAATTTTTCTTTGAATTATTAGAATTATTTTAGTGAGAAATTAAGGAAAATCCATTTTTAGCCTTTAAAAATTATTTTAAGCTTTAAAATTCAATATGTTCACTTAGAAAATTAGCAAAAATATTTCAATTGTTCCTAAGGGCTTAGGAAAAAATTTAGAATATTTTCATGAAATTTATTAATTTTATGACTTTTATCAATTTTTATTATTTAAATATTCAAAATATGCTTAAAAATGAAATTTTTATTTTAATTACAATTTGATTTTAAGAAAATCCTTTTAATTAGAGAGAACTCCCAAAACTAATTTTATAATTTATAAGCTATATTTTGATTGTTAAAAATCATTTTAGTGTCAAAAATGCTATTTAACTTAGAAAATCAAATTAGGTTGTCAAATGAACTCCAAATATTTTGAAACTTTTATGGAGAGTCCTTAAACTTTAAATCATAGTGGAGAATCAAAATCAAGTCATTTAAATGTTTATTTTTTTTAAATTAATTTTCTTTGTATCTTAGGGTTTTATGAAATTTAGGTGTGTTCTTAATGACTCGGCTCATGANCAAAAATGCTATTTAACTTAGAAAATCAAATTAGGTTGTCAAATGAACTCCAAATATTTTGAAACTTTTATGAAGAGTCCTCTAAACATTAAATCATATTGGAGAATCAAAATCAAGCATTTAAATGTTTATTTTTTCTAAATTAATTTTCTTTGTATCTTAGGGTTTTATGAAATTTAGGTGTGTTCTTAATGACTTGGCTCATGAAAAATTTTTTCTAGGGTTCTATGGCACAGTGAACCTACCAAAATTTGCTTGGATTTTTCTAAACAACATGTTAATTTCCATGATTAATTTATGCAAATAATCGACATAAAGTTGAAAAATATGGATCTATGTCTAGGGGTCTCCTCTAACTTTGAAAAAATTAAAGAATATCCCCCATGACAGAGGCAACAACATGCCAAAATATTAAGTCATGGTGAAATACTTGAATGCATGGAGAATCAAAATACTTAAAATAATATTTAATTAATTAAAAATTAAAATATGCATCAAATAAACTTCAAACCACTTCCACATTGTTCTCCTCTGTTCACTGAGCACTAGGGTATTTTTCTTTTATTTTTCTGATATTTCTCCACCAAGATATGGATTTTTGAAGTTAAGGATCATTTTTGGAATTATTTAAATCCCTATTTTCCTACTTAAACACGTGGCGGCGCGTCAAACTACAGCGGCTCCAAAGCTCTGTGTGGCGTGTTTTGGTTGGACGCTGCCATCCATGTAGTCGCTGACTCGGACCGCGCTTTATGTATCGAAGAGCTGTCCGACTTCATCTCACCCATCCATTTCATACAGGCGCCATCTAACGGCTTCGCTTCTTCGTCCCCAACTAGTGTGAGCGCGTAACAGTTAAATCTAAAACCTTAAGATCTCCCTTATTTATCAACCAAATGACCTTGGGTTTGATCATATAGACTCGTCTAAGTGAGACAAACATATCCATATGGTAAAAATGCCATTAAAATAACATTAATCACATGGAGAATCAAAATAAGCTCGGGAAGAGGGGAAGTTCAATACCTTTGCTCTAAGAAGGGAAGCTTCAATCAGAGGTGCTCGGCACAATCATGGAGGTCCAAGGAGGCTAGGGATTGGGCCTCTGATCGTGGTGAAGGTCTAGACCCAAATTGAATCAAGGCTGAATTTGGGTGTTGTGGAGGCTCTCTGTGAGGGGAATTTTATGGGGCTTCTTCTCCTTTCACTGTGGTGAAGGTGTGGGTGAGTTTAATGGAGCTCAGGGCTTGTCCTTGGGTGTAAAAGTCTGCTGAGGTGGTGGGTTAACGGGCTCTAAAGCTTAATCAAGGTGAGCTGGCCCCTAGGGTTGAGATTGGGTTTGATTTAGGGATGGTGGCCCTCAGTTTTGAGGTGCTCTGATGACTATGCCAGCTGGCAGGGCAAGGGGAGGTGGCTAGGAGGTCAGGTGAGCCAGAGGAATCTGCCACAACCATTAATTTGGGCTGGTGATGGGTTTTAGCAAAGATCTCTTTGGCTTAAGCAATTTAGGAAACAAATACATTGATTTAGGGGACCTTTGGTTCATGGCACATCTAGGGTGGGTTACGTGAGTCTAGCTTGGTCACTATGGTCCAAAAATTGGCTTTAGAAGTCTTGCCTTGGTCAATTTGACATGGCTAGGTCAATTTTGGTGCATGGGTTCAATGTGGGTATAAATGGCCAAAAGTTGGGTTTAGGTTAAGTTAGCCATAACTTTGAGCCCAATTGATTGATCAACATTGTGTAGATGATTTTAATGAAGATTTTTGGTGAAGGATTGAAATGAGTTTGAGTCCAATTGGGGGTTCAGTTTGAATGATTTTGGTCAATTTTGGCATGTTGGGCTAAACTTGGGTCTAAGTTGGGCTAAGTCCAAATTAATTATTTAGAGTGGTCTATATGAATATTACAAAGAGTTTTTAATATAAATTTGGTGTCAATTTTGGGGTTAAAGAAATCAATTTAGTGGAATTTGGATGTATGGCCAATTTGGGGCAAATTTGAGAATTTTTGGATTTGGGTTAAAATTGCATGCAATTGAGACTTAACCAAGAAAAATTTAAGGTCAAATTTGGTGTGTAGGATTGTTTTGAAGAGTTTAAGATTCAAATTGGGGGAAATTGAGCAGGCTATGGGGTTCAATTTGGTGGAACCAAGTCATAGGGCCAAAATTGGGGTTTTTACTTAGATCAAAATTGGGCTCGAAGCATGGGCCAATTAAGCTTGGATTTAGTTTATATTGATCATTTAAAAAGTGAATTTGAGTTTAGAATTGAAATTGAGGGAAATTTGGGCCAAATTGATGGACATTTAAGGTGAATTTGTGGAAATTTGGCCCTTAAAGGCAATTTGGGGGTTTTGGTCAAAATGGTAAAATTGGCCAAATTGGGTTCAATTGGAGGGTCCAAATTGGTTTTGGAAACGTTTGGAGTGATTTTGGAGAATTTGGGAAAGTTTGGGGTACCAAGGGAATTTTTGTAATTTTGGCCATTTTGGGGGTATTTTGGTAAATTTGGAATTTTTTGGTAGTTTTGGGTAACTTGGGTATTTTCAAAAGATTTGAAATAATTTTTGGACAAATTTGGGTATTTTGGATGGATTTGGGAATTTTGGGAATTTTTGGCCAAATTTGGGGCTCTAAGGGTATCTAGGTAATTTGGGGGATTTTGGGGCAAAAGGCCAAGTTGAATATTTTTGGTAGAATTGGGGTGCCAACTACCCTATATGAGCCATGGACCAATGGAATCCCCATTTGGGTCCTCTATGTACTGGTCTTAGCTAAACTCTAGCCTAGCTAATGGGTTTAGGAGACCATCTACATGAGTCTCCCAAAAGATCAAGGGATCAAAGTCAACAAATACTGGGTTTAGGGTTGTGAGGGATTATGAGTGAGAGTGAGTGTAGTGAGTGGAAGTGAGTTCCTTAGCCCTAGACCAGCACCCGGGGTTAACCTAAAGGTCAAATAGTCCTATGGGATCTCTCCTTGAGTTCCCTCATAATGACCTCACCTACTAAGTGCTAGAGTTTAGAATCAATATGTAGAGCTTCAAGTTGAGTAAAGAAGAGGGTGTAATTTCTAATTGTAAGGGTTCCTTTTCTAGTTTTCTAGTCAAAACTGAGGTCAACAAATAGACCTCCAATAGGTGTGGTGTGCTGGGCAAGCACACTGTACTTATTGGCATTGACCGACGAGATCAAAAAAACCAATACAGCCTCCTAAGTCAACAGATGTAGAAGGAGGTGTAGAATTGTGTGTGCTATTTGTTTCTGCTAGGGAATTAGCAAGTGAATATCTGATCAACATTGAGGATTAAGAACTCTCGCTGGGGATTCGAGAGTGGGTGTTGAGTTATCAGATTATAGGTGTTTATAGCATTTGGGAATAAACATTCAGGTGATGACCTTGAAGATTGAGAGTAAGATGCCATGGTGGGGGTCTAATTCTTATCTCAAAAGGTGTGAGTATATAATTGGATGCCATGGAGGGGATCTTATACCAATCTCAAAACGTTGAGAATAGGACGCGATGTTCAATAGAGGGGAGTCTTACTCCCATCACAAAGATATAAGTAGAGAATTGGATGCCATGGAGGGGGCCTTACACCAATCTTGAAGATATAGGTAGAGAATTAGATGTGGTGGAGGGGGCCTTGCACCTACCTCAAAGATTTAGGAAGAGAATTGGATGTCATGGAGGGTGTCTTACACCTATCTCAAAGATATAGGTAGAGAATTAGATGTCATGGAGGGGACCTTAAACCTACCTTCAAAATATAGGTAGAGAATTGGATGTCGTGGAGGGGACCTTACACCCACCTCAAAGATATAGGTAGAGAATTTGATGCCCTGGAGGGGCCTTACAAATATCTTAAAGATATAGGTAGAGAATTGGATGCCCTGGAGGGGGCCTTTGACCAAAGGAAAATATGTTGAGATTTTCATACCTATTTTATATTATTTTTTATGATATTACACTTTAAATAAAGGTATTTTTGATGTTTTGTTGCAGGAATGATGAATTAGGGTCATTGGAGCAAAAATGTGCAAAAAGGATCGAATTTGGAGTGAAAAAGGACCAAAATGTAAAGAATTGAACTAGGGCGCCGATGGCGAGATTTTCCCGAGACTCCAGAATTAATTCACTTAGAGGCCCGCCGACGGCGCCCTCGAGGCCCCCGACGGTGAGATCGGTAGTTATGTCCAATTAGGCATTGGATAAGGATGAATTTTGGAGGGGTGCTTAGGCAACTCTTAGGAAAGCTCATCCATATCTTTAAAGAGAAGACTTTGGCCGAAAATAGAGAAGGAGAGACTCCAAATTGCAGTGTAAAAAAAAGTGTAGAGAATCTAAATTATGAGGAATTCTTCGAGAGATTGTAAGAGTGGAGGGAAAGTGAGAGATTTCTTTCTCCTTGCAGCTTCAAAGAGGAATTTTGTGTGCTGTAAAGAAAGAAAGACATTCAGAGGAACTTTGAGGAGTTTTCTTGGGAAGAAATTAAAGATAAGTTTATTTATTATTGTAGTTTGTATGACATTACTTTTATATATGAATTTTGAGTATTGTTGTGTTTTCCCCATGAGATCTGAGTATTTTTCTCTGTCTTTCTGCTTATCATGAAATTTGTAAAATGGTGATTTGAATTGGTGAAGTCATGAAAATGTTTAAGAAATTTTGATGATCTTTTAACTTCAATCTTAATTTACTTTCAATCTGGCCAATTGATTTATTAAAATATGTTGAGTTTTACAACTAAAGTGAAGATTACATCAAAGATTCAGGGAGGTCAAAGCCCTTGGAACTTGGGTGCAAATAAATAGGGAAATAAAGATTATTAGGCGTAGAATTGAAGATTTTAGAGTGACAGACTAAAATCCCCAATTCGGTCCTATCGTTTGGCTGTGATTTAGGGAGGTCAAAGCCCTTGGAAGTTGGGTGCAAATAAATAGGGAAATAAAATTATCGGTATTTAGGGAGGTCAAAGCCCTTGGAAGTTGGGTGCAAATAAATAAGGAAATAAATTATCAGTAGAATTGGAGATTTTAGAGTGACAGACTAAAATCCCCAATTTGGTCCTATCTTTTGGGTGTTGAAGTGTAGATGTTAGCCCTCAAGCGTTGGGAATGTGGAAGCTCCGAAGTGAGAGCTGGTATCCTCTCAGCCTAGTCGCAGATTCAGTAAGCAAGCGTAGGATTAGTCAATGTTCTTTATGCCTGGACCAAAGGGTAAAAAATAGGTATGCTCCTATTTGGGATTAGTCAATGTTCTTTATGCCTGGACCAAAGGGTAAAGTTAGCCGCAGAATCAGTAACCAAGCATAGGATTAGTCAATGTTCTTTATGCCTGGACCAAATGATTAGTCAATGTTTTTTATGCCCGGACCAAAGGGTAAAGAATAGGTATGCTCCTATTTGGCGCAATATAATTTGAACTGATTCACTTTATCCATTCACTATAATTTCTTGACAAGGAGAATGATTCAATACAATTTTAGAACTGATTCACTTTATCCATTCACTATAATTTCTTGACAAGGAGAAGGATGTTTTCTTATAGATTGAATATCACATTAAAAACTTCATTAGTATAATTAGTTATTTAATAGTTATTAAAATTACATATTTATTTCAATTTCCTATTAGTGATAGATAAGCAAATTGAATTTCGTTGTTGCAATTAAAGTATTGCTTTTCTAAAATCTTAATTTATAGTTCTAATATTACTCCCTGTGGGATCGATATCTAGGACTCCATTAGAGCCCTAAATTACTTGAACGATACTTATACTTGTGTCGATAAGTGTGACTTTACAATTATTGAATTTTTATTACATCCATATTTATCGAATCTATAATTGTTAATAAGTTTTGGTATAGCTGTTGAGGAATTAAATCTTTAAGCAACAGTATTAAATACTTATATTTTTAAGCATATATAAATTCGCGGTCATCCTTACACATATCTTAAAGATATAGGTAAAGAATTTGATGTCGTGGAGGGGGTCTTACACCAATCTCAAAGATATAGGTAGAGAATTGGATGCCATGGAGGGGGCCTTACACCAATCTTAAAGATATAGGTAGAGAATTGGTTGCCCAAGGATGGGGTCTTATGCCAATCTCGAAGATATAGGTAGAGAATTGGATGGAGGGGGCCTTATACCAATCTCAAAGATATAGGTAGAGAATTGGATGTCGTGGAGGGGGCCATACACTAATCTAAAAGATATAGGTAGAGAATTGGATGTCATGGAGGGGGTCTTATACCAATCTCAAAGATATAGGTAGAGAATTGGATGTCATGGACGGGGCCTTACACCTATTTCAAAGATATTGTTAGAGAATTGGATGCCATGAAGGGGGCCTTACACCTATCTCAAAGATATAGGTAGAGAATTGGATGCCATGGAGGGGCCCTTACACCTATCTAGAAGATATAGTTAAAGAATTAGATTCCATGGAGGGGGCCTTATACCAATCTCAAATGGTTGTGAAAAGGAAAATAGTGTTTTGGTATTGGCCTCGAGGGTAGGAATGTAGTGCAGAAAGTTTATGGTGTTGAATCCATAAATGTGTGTCATGCAAAAAGATGGACATTGGTGAGGAAGATGTGTAAAATTTTGTAAGGTTTTATGCAGAATGTGGAAGTCAGCAAGGATATGAAGAGAATTAGTGCAAACAAGGATAGTCATGTTGCGCGAGCAAAGAGTAAGAGACCTCAAAATCGAGAGAATCAACTCAACAAATTTATCTTCTTTCTTTGTTGTTTTTATCACATTAATTATCAAAATACATTTTCAAAATTTAATTTTAGTTGGTTGATGATTTTTTCAAAAGAGAGTTTTTTTATATTATTGAATTTTATTATCATCAAAAGTTTTTTGGTTGTTTTTTTCTTTGTTCATTGTAGTCTGAACCAAAGTATGGCTCTGTGGCTTTTATCCATCGCATAAAACGGGCAATTGAACAGACAGACAAAATCTTAAAAGAAATTTCATTAATCTTCTCCAATAAGTGTTACAGATTGATGATCCTAATTTTTTATATGTAATGATTTATGAAGTTGACACCACTATAGCGCCAAAAACTTGATCCTTGTATGAAGAGTAAGTTGTGTAATATATATATATAATTATAGGAAATTAATAATGGGATTCTACGCAAGTATACACATTGTTATCAAGTAATAAAGGACTTTCAATTTAAGCCCCAAATATCGATCCCATAGGGAAGGTGTAAATTGTCAATGATAAGTTTTACTAGGAAATTTATAGAAAATCAAACAAAATCACTTTCACTAATTTTGAATATTGAGATCTTATCAAAACTAAAGTACTTAACTATTATCAAAACAGAAATGCAAAGTTTAAGAAGTAAATACTAATCTACTAACTATGTTTATGTAATGAAGATTTTTTATGTGAAAAAGCATCGTTCCCACTACAATGAGGTTCTGGTGAAATGAGATGAGATAAATGTTTAAAATATATATTTTACCAAATAGGAGTAGTTATAATTCTCTACCCCGATACAGTGCATAGAAAATCATTGGCTAATCCTAGGTTTAGTCTTTAAATACGTGGCTAGGCTAGAAGGATACCGGCTCCCACTCCAGAGCTCTCACTTCCCTTCACCTGAAGGCTAACTCACGCTTTAGCTAAACACTAAGACCGAATTGGGGATTTTAGTCTATCACCCTAAAGATTCTCCAATTCTACACCCAACAATGAATATTTTCCTATTTATTTGCACTTAATTCCATGAACAAATTTCTCCTCCATGAAGTCAAATGTGATCCTCACTTTGTTGTAGAACTCATACTCCATTTTCTAGATCATATGTTTCACAACTTATTTTAATAATTCAATTGGCCAGATCAAAATGTAAATTAAGTTTGGAGTTGAAAAATCATCACAATTTTTTTTATATTTTAATATTGGCACATCATTTTATCTCTTCATTTCACCATATCTCAGAGTAGGGAGAAAGATAGAGGGAAGTACTCAGATTTCATGAGAAAGACACAACAAAACACAAATTTCATATATAAAATAAAGTTCATACAACACTAATAAACAAGCAAAACTTATCTGAAACTCTTTCTCAAAGCAAATCCCTTGTAGCATTTCCTTAGAAATGCAGGAAGAAGATATCTCTCACTTTTCTCCTTCTCCAACTCTCTTACAGAAAGTTTCACACTAAATCTCACCACACAAACTCTAAACTATAAAAGAAAAATCATTAATGGAATCCAATATGGTGGTGGAATGAAGATGGATTATGAAGATTGGTGAAAATGGAGTGTGGTGGAACGTTTTGGAGTGAAAAGAAGTTCATTTCCTGATGAATTTCAGCCTCGAATAAAGCCCAAGGTCGGTTCTCCAAGAGGTGCCTCCAAACATTCTTCAAAAATCATCCAAATACATCAAACCTTCTAGAAACAGGGGTTGAATCGCCTTTCGCGCCGTCTGCGCTAGTCTGGCGACGTCGGCACTGAGTAAAAATTGTAGTTGTTCTGTTGTTCTGCGCCATCGGCGCTGCCCTTGGCGCGACCAGCGCTGAGTACTTCTTCAAAAATGTAATTTTGACTCCAAATTTCACCCTTTTTGCTTCCTTTTTTGCTTTAAGTCCTAAAAATTAACAACCTGTAAATACCTTCCATTAAGGTGCAATATCACCAAAAATAAGTATAAAATATGGGTTTAAAAATGTATATATTTTCGGTGTATCAAAATCTCAAGTAACTCCTCTACTACATAAAAAATTTGACTTATGATAAAGAATTTAATTTCTAGACTTACATATTTTAGTTCTCTAAACATAATAGTATAACTTAAAAAAATTCAAAACAACTCCAGTTAATACTTAAGGTGCTAGGATATTCAGTAATTAAGTCTAAGATTTCTCATCCTCTATATCTTTCAATAAAAATTGTAATTTTTCATATTAAAGTCACTTAGAAAATTCATATGAAAAAGAACTTCATAAAACTTTATTAATAATTAAGTTAATATTCAAATCAAAAGTTTAGAAAATGTGTCCAAGTCTTTTTCCTTAAGTTGATTCAAGTGAAGCCAATTTTTAATTAGGCATCTCTTCAAGCTTCTCCTCACATCTTTTTTTCTTTTTTCTTTACTTTTCAGGATCATTTTTAATCCCCTTTTTCTTTTCTTTCTTCTTCTCTTTTTTTATGTATGTGAGGATTACTATATTTGGATAGCCTTTAATGATTTTGAACTCCACTATCCTCTTCTTAAAGTGAAAAACTTTTTAAATTTCTCCACTTAAACAAATTTTATTAACTTAAGATTTCATAAAGTTTAAATTCTTTTCTTTTTACATGAATCTTTTAAGATTTTTAATACTTCAAAAATACAAATTCCTTTACTTAAAATAGAAAAATATAATCTTATTCTCTTTTACCAAATATCTTAGTCTCTAGAATAAACCTTTATTATTGAATTTTTTTTTACTTAAATTTACTATATATTTAGAAACATAAATATAGTTATCCAAAGTTNACATAAAGAAAATACATACCTGTTGAAGGTTCTGATTTTTTAAAATAAATTCTGAAATATTGTAGGTGCTAATATGAAAAACTACAAGGCTTAAAACATTAAATTGCACATAATATATAAAGTTTGCTGAGAAAGAGTTAATTACAATACATAACAACAGAACTAAACTAAATTTTAAAAATGAAAACAGTTTTACACATTACAGTATTGCATTACAACATAATAACAGAATCTCAACAATATGACAAAACAAACAATATAATCACAAAGTACAACATAAACAAACAAACAAACAAAAGATCACCAGTCAACATCTTCTTCATCATTAACATCTAACTTCTGCTGCTTATATGGAGTATAAATAGGGTGAATAGAGAACTAAACTGTATGATCACCCCTGAGGTATTTCATTAAAGCATCATCATAAGCAGCATCATATTCAAACTTCTGGCGAATTAGATCATTTATATGAGTATTTCTGACCTCCATGTTCTGCATCCTATGATCCATCCTCAAAATATCTCCTTGCTCAATCATCATTTAGTCCAATAACTCTCTATTACTGGGGTCACTTGAAGTAGGCTCACTAAAAGTTAGGGGTCCTGGAAGTAGAAGGAATATCCCTGGCCTTACTTCCATATCTCCAATCAACATGGGGCTCATAAGTCTTAATGTTTGCAAACCCAATCGGTCTTTGAGGCTCAATCCTCTCCTCATCAAGTCTGAAATCAACTCTTGCATGCTCACAAAGTGTATAAATGAGAGCAAGGTGTGCCAATCCATCAGTGGTCTTTCCTAGAGCAATAGATCGAGTGTTCATATAAATGATAGAGCCTACATTTATATCCATCCCTTGTTGAATATAGTAGTTCAGGATGGCTCTATCCTTGGTCACTTCATTGTGATGGTTTGTTGGAATCATCCTCCCAGAAATAAAATAATGTCAGGCCTTAGATACTACATTTAACATAGAAAGGGGAAAGTTGACTTTAAATCCATTCTTTACTTTCCAAGCCCCTTTCTCACCGGTCAGAAAATAAATAATCTCATTTAAGGCCTCATTTGTAGTAGAGAATGAATGATACTGCATCTATAAATATCTTTTAACTAATAAAACTCATTTATTTTTCTTGAATTAAACTCCACCCTTTTTCCTCGAACAAAAACAAAATTATCAGAAGCCTCCAAAACGTTGGCATAAAATTCCATAACTATCCCAGCTATCACATCAGCAGTAAAATAGAAGAAGTTTTCCCACTGCCGAGCGATAATCAATCGTTCAACTTCTCCCAGATTTTTGAAACCTCGATCCGGAATCACTTTCTTATTTTCTCAAAGATTATGAAAACGAGCACTATCTTTAAAGCTAACAAACTTTTGCTCGTCATATTCTATTTTTCTTTTGCTCGATCTAGGTGCCAAGGAAATCTAGAAAAATTTGATAAAAAACCGAATAAATTCTGAAAATCAAAATGTAAAGCACTTTAAACTTAAATCCACTAAGTAAAAGTTTTTCACCAAAGCATTTCTCAAAATCTCTTAAAAAAACACAAAACTTTCGGATCTAGGCAATGTGAGAAAATCTTTGGTGAAAATAAAAAATTTTTATTTTAAAGTTTAGATCTTACCTAGAGAAAATGAAATCTGAAGTTCCTTTGCCTCTAAATCGCCTCAAATCTGCCCAAAATCAAGCCCTAGGTGTGAAAATCAAATGTTCAAAGTGACTTTAGAGGTAAAAATGGAGGTTTTGCAGTGAAAATTGCAAATTAAAGGGGTTATTACTACTCTCGGATCGAAGGCACCGTCAGTGCCCATGCCAGTGTCGTCGGCACTGAAGCCCCGAAATTCACTATTTTGATTTATTCAAATTTTCAATTTCCTTTTAATTTACTCCAAAGTTTTTTGGTATTTTTAAACACAAATTTTTATCTAACAATAATTCACAAATAAACATTTCACAAACAATCTTTTCATAAAACACAACAAACTAACTTTTATATATGAAAATACACTTTTTACAAACACATTTCACAAATCACACATTCACACCTTTTAAGCAAACTAATTATAAATCAGCGTTGAAATCAAGACACAACACTAAACAGTGACATAAAACTATACCCACAATCAAAGTTCAGAATTCTAAAACAAAAACAAACCAAACCAAATCAAATCAAATCCACACAATTACATCAAATACATAAATATTCTTAAGCAAGTAGAGAATCCAAAGTCTTCTGTCATTCCGCTTCATTTTCAGTGCTTTCACCTCCTCTAATATCTCTCATGGATTGGTAATGAACGTATAGGTTGTAAAAGGATTGGTACGAGAATTGATCGGTTGAATTTTCTCTAATCCACCCATTTTCTTTAAACATTTCAACTAATCCTGCTTCAAAAGTTCCAGTATTATCAATATTTTCTTTCATTCTCTAATCAAGGTGATCAAAAAGGTACTTAAGATCTCCCACTACATTCATAATACTCTGAAGTTGCCTTTCAATTTTCTTCAATTTCTTTTCCAAAGCAAGCGAACTTCCTACTGTTGGTGGTATTAATGGAGTTGAAGCATGTGAAGAATGATCCATAATAGCATTTAGTGCTTCATTTCCATTACCAACATAATGATCATCAATAGGGATCATGGGCTCCCATGGCAGTAAAACTTTTTCTCAACTTTCATATGACACTTGGGATTGACTGCAAATCAGAAAAATTGTAGAAGGATGCCCAAGTCCATAAATTGGCCAAATTATAATAATACTCATAACATATTTAAATATGATTGATCCTATATCAATAGGTTTTTTCATTTGAATATAGTAGTTTAAATTAGCACTTTCCTTGGTGACTCTACCAATCTTCATAGTAGGGAGTAATTTTGCACAAATGAAGAAATGCCACTGCTTCAAAATTGGATTAAGTGATGAAGCTGGAAAACTAATATATCCTTCATCTCGTACTTTCCACATATCACTTTCATCCATCAGAAAATTATAAACATCTTGCATCAAATCTTACATAGGAATGAAATTTGTATAATGACAGATTGGAACATTTTCTATCATATACAATTCATTAATCTTTGCAGGAGTAAATGGTATAGCCTTACCTCATATGAAGACAACTCCTTGAGTAATTCCATGTAGACTTTCATAGAACTCCTTCACTACAGGCACAACAACCGTAATGGTAGTGTAACACAGAACTTCCCATCGCCTTTGCAAAATGATCTTGTCAACCGGAGCACTTGTATTGATCAATCCACGATTAACAAATCATCTCTCCTTCATCAATCTCTTCTTCGTAATAACTTGATCGTATAATCTCTGCGCGTCGAAACTAATAAATTTTCTTCTATTGAAAACTCCATACCTTGAAGTATTTCTGGAATTGGAAGCCATGGAATCCAAAAATAGGAAGTTTTTAGGTGTCCCAGGAAGTTTTTAGGACTTTAAAAACACCTCCTGTTGGTTATTATGGAGCGATATCCCACCAAAGTCCACCAAAAGTCGTCTAAACCGTCAAACCGCTCTCGGCGCTGTCGGTGCTCCCGATTGGCACTGTCAGCGCTGAGGTCCGTTTTCTTCGGTGTCGTCGGCGCCCATTCTGGCGCCATGGGCGCCAGTGGCCAAAATTTTGCGACTTTCATTTTTCATTCAATTTAATTCCAACTTTTTCTCCAATACTAAAATTTAACTTAATTTATAATAAATGCAATTGTGTAGGATTATTATCTACTAATATATAAGCACTTATCAAACAAAATAGTAATACATAGACTTATATGTATGGGTTGCCTCCCATAAAGCGCTTGGTTTAACGTCGTCAGCCCGACACAANTAATAAACTCTAGCATGCCAAAAGAATATAAAAACAGTATTCAAGCATCGGCGCATGAAAAGTTAATATTTTTCATCAACAGTGAGACAAATTACTGCATTCATCTACTAAGAATTCCAAGAGTAACAAAACAAGCAACAAAAATCATTCAGACCATAAAATTCCAAGAGTTATTATGAACAATAAACACAATCAATCAATTACCTTAGAAATAATGGTGGGTGTTCTGATACATCCCACCACCAAGTGGAAACCGATGTCCAGGAGATGACCCTGCAGGCTGCTGATGCTGACCTTGGTACATTGAAGAAGAGTATGGTCCACTCTCAGAATAACCACTTGAAGGCATACCCACAGAGCCTACCGGCAACATCCGGTACAGAGAAGAACCCATGCCCAAACCTCCGTAGCCACCGGAGCTTGAGTACTGAAATGAGGAACCATATGGACCACCACTCAAACCACTAACTCCATAGGCCCCCGCTCCAGAACCAGCCAGCGTGGAAGGCACCTGACTTCCAAGAGATGGTACTCCTGCATTTCCTAAACCAATTGATGGTTGCAAAGGGGTGTTAAGATGGTGGTGCTGTCCGAAACCTGCAGCAACACCAGGAAGCACACCATTTCCAGAGAAACCACCATATGATGGGAACCCCCCACCATGGCCACCAAACTGGTTTGACAAGGACCCAGGCAATGAGGACTGAGAGCCCATTGCCAGCCCATCACCATGGCCATCAGATCCCGTGCCTGTCATCAGTTGGCCCTGCACTCCAGAACCCGGAACAGTAGCCCCAGGCTTCCCCTTTTTCCCTTCAGTGGCCAACTTGCACTGCAACTTGTACCCATCAATAGTCTTTACTGGTTCAACAAGAGCCGCTTGAGCAGCTTCCGCATNCTGAGAGCCCATTGCCAGCCCATCACCATGGCCATCAGATCCCGTGCCTGTCATCAGTTGGCCCTGCACTCCGGAACCCGGAACAGTAGCCCCAGGCTTCCCCTTTTTCCCTTCAGTGGCCAACTTGCACTGCAGCTTGTACCCATCAATAGTCTTTACTGGTTCAACAAGAGCCGCTTGAGCAGCTTCCGCAGTCTTATAGACGAACAAGGCATAACCCCTGAACTTCCCCGTAAGTTTATCAAAACCCAGCGGGCCCTCCTCTATCTCGCCATATGAGCTGAAGAGGGCATGGAGGCGATCGGAAAGCATATCAGAAGGCACATTACCAACAAAGATCTTCCTCTGTGAAACATCAGCAGCGGGAGGAGGCGGGANGAACAAGGCATAACCCCTGAACTTCCCCGTAAGTTTATCAAAACCCAGCGGGCCCTCCTCTATCTCGCCATACGAGCTGAAAAGGGCATGGAGGCGATCGGAAAGCATATCAGAAGGCACATTACCAACAAAGATCTTCCGCTGGGAAACATCAGCAGCGGGAGGAGGGGGGGCTGTGGGTCCTGCAGCCGCGAGCTGGGTTACGGTCATTCGGCCATCGATCTTCTTATTGGGCTCCTTTAGGGCAAGAAGCGCACTGTCAAAATTGCGGAAGGTTATGAACCCGTAACCCTTGCTCTTTCCGGTGTTTTTGTCAGTGATGACCACGGCCTCCTCGAGTTCGCCGTACTTGGAGAAGGTTGACTGGAGCATTTCCGCGGTGATCTCCCATCCTAAGCCGCGGATGAAGAGCTTGCGCAGAGCAAGGTCTCGATTAGAGATGATGCGCACGGCGTCCAGAACGGCAGCGTCACGGCACATGGCATCGGCGACGATGTCGACAAGCTGCTCCTGGTTGAAGGATTCGATAATCTTGCGAGTGTCCTCACGGGTCAGACTAAGCGAAGGAGAGGGAGCGGGGGCACCATTATCGTCGGCCTTGCGCTTCTTCGAGGAAGGATCCATAGCGAAGCCTAAAACCCTAACCCTAATCCAAGTACAAATTCTCCGAGAGCGAAACGCTGCGGATATGAGCACGGATTTGAGGAGTGAGCACTGATACTCAAGCTCGCATTGTCAGGCTCTCTGTGTTGCATCACCTAAATCTCACCGAGATTACTTATCAAGGGAGATTACTTTAGAATTATTTTTAAATTTTTGAAGTAGAAGTGTGAAGATATTTTAGATTTATTGAAGAGAAACTTACATATTATACTTTAATAATTCTGGAATAGCACTATGGAGTTTGTTTAGAGGTTATTTTAAGATTATTTTAGGGTTATTGAAGTGAAATTTAAGGTTTATCTTCAATAGCCCCAAAATAATCCCGAAATAATATCTGTAATGTTATTTCGGAGTTATTGAAATGGAATATATGGGTTTCTCTTCAATAAATCCGAAATAACATCCCTGGTATGGGGTTATTGAAATGGAATATATGAGTTTTTTTTTTATAACCCCAAAAATAACTCCAAATTAATATTCACGATGTTATTTCAAGGTTATTAAAATGAAATATATGAGTTTCTCTTCAAATACCCTAAAA
The DNA here is from genome assembly GCA_002079205.1 of Phalaenopsis hybrid cultivar. Classification (NCBI taxonomy): domain Eukaryota; kingdom Viridiplantae; phylum Streptophyta; class Magnoliopsida; order Asparagales; family Orchidaceae; genus Phalaenopsis; species Phalaenopsis hybrid cultivar. The sequence continues at coordinate 55,634 of JXCR01104200.1, read as the reverse complement.
TAACATTTGTAGTTTCACTTCAATAACAATGAAATAACTCCGAAATAATTTTTGTGATGTTACGNGCTTCTTCGAGGAAGGATCCATAGCGAAGCCTAAAACCCTAACCCTAATCCAAGTACAAATTCTCCAAGAGCGAAACGCTGCGGATATGAGCACGGATTTGAGGAGTGAGCACTGATACTCACGCTCGCATTGTCAGGCTCTATGTGTTGCATCACCTAAATCTCACCGAGATTACTTATCAAGGAAGATTACTTTAGAATTATTTTTAAATTATTGAAGTAGAAGTGTGAAGATATTTTAGGTTTATTGAAGAGAAACTTATATATTATACTTTAATAATCCTGAAATAGCACTGTGGAGTTTGTTTAGAGGTTATTTCAAGATTATTTTAGGGTTATTGAAGTGAAATTTATAGGTTTATCTTCAATAGCCCCAAAATAATCCTGAAATAATATCTGCAATGTTATTTCGGAGTTATTGAAATGGAATATATGGGTTTCTCTTCAATAACTCCGAAATAACATCCCTAGTATGAGGTTATTAAAATGGAATATATGAGTTTTTTTTTAAAAACCCCAAAATAACTCCAAATTAATATTCACGATGTTATTTCAAGGTTATTAAAATGAAATATATGAGTTTCTCTTCAATAACCCTAAAATAACTTTTGTAGTTTCACTTCAATAACATTAAAATAACTCCGAAATAATCTTTGTGATGTTGCACACGTGACTACATATTATTGGATTCCACATCAGGGCCGCATGTGCATGTACATGGAGCAATATTTTACCTAGGTCGCTAGAATAGTCCATATAAGTTTCTTGTTATTTTGCTTTTTTAATAATTAAAATATATTTATTTAGCTTTCATTTTTTTTCATTTTCAATAATACAAACTTATTTCTTGCAATCAAAATTGTTAAAATAGGTTAACAATAGGAAACTAATTTCCAATTCGTTTAAAAAAATTATAATACATATACCAATTTTAAAGTAATTGCTTTCTTCATAACAAATGTATAATAAATTTTTTAAATTTAAAGCATCAAAATAAACTCTGAAAGTTTGTTTAGTTGNCAATAGGAAACTAATTTCCAATTCGTTTAAAAAAATTATAATACATATACCAATTTTAAAGTAATTGCTTTCATCATAACAAATGTATAATAAACTTTTTAAAAAATTAAAGCATCAAAATAAACTCTGAAAGTCTGTTTAGTTCTCGATTTTAAATATGATTTATACAAGCTTTTAAGCTGCAAAAAATGCCTTTCTAAAATCCTACATATTCTTAAATATCAGTTTTCCTCTTTTTTGCTTTAAATCTAGGATTTAGTAAATCACGTTGAATGGATTTATGAGATTTAGAGAAGCTAAAGGATGCGGGGGAAGAGAGAGGAGAGGTGGGGGTGGGTGGAGGGCAAGACAAGGTTTACCTTCCTCAATGGTTTCTGATAGAAGTGGATCAGAAGGATAAAACGGATGGGAGTTTCAAACCATAATCTTTGCCTTCCCAGATATAATTGCGACTTGTTGCATGAGTTTTTAGTCATGACTAGGACGTTGTTATCACAATTAAAAACTTCTCACCACTTCTATAACCTATACTGAGCTAAAAGGAAGAGTTGAATCCCTCAAATTCTCAGCTTGTCTGCAAGCGAGGACTAGGAAATAACTGAGTCTTCTCGACATGAACGTCCCTATGCTTCAAAGTCTACCAGTTCATAAGGGCAGGGGTTAATTGCCGTATCCCAAACTTGCGGTGGTCTATCATCAATCTGGCTTAAGGAAACAACATCAATGATGTATCAAAGGATTGAGTGAGCTCAAAAGAGTTTATCAATAAAAGGTAGGAAATCTTAATTAAAAAGAGATATACAAGTCAGAACTTCATGAATCGATCATCCTAAGCTATCATGACTTTAACTCTACATGGTCGTGAAGGTAGTCAACCCAGCCGTACCTAAGATCTCTTGTCAGCAACCCATATATTGCATCATCCAAGGAATTCTAATAGTTCTAAAGTCAAAAGAAAGAAACATCTAGTGGAATTTCAAAAGGGAGACTCACTCATGTCGAGTAAGCAGCAAAGATGCCTTCGAAACANGAGCTAAAAGGAAGAGTTGAATCCCTCAAATTCTCAGCTTGTCTGCAAGCGAGGACTAGGAAATAACTGAGTTTTCTCGACATGAACGTCCCTATGCTTCAAAGTCTACCAGTTCATAAGGGCAAGGGTTAATTACTATATCCCAAACTTGCGGTGGTCTATCATCAATCTGGCTTAAGGAAACAACATCAATGATGTATCAAAGGATTGAGTGAGCTCAAAAGAGTTTATCAATAAAAGGTAGGAAATCTTAATTAAAAAGAGATATACAAGTCAGGACTTCATGAATCGAGCATCCTAAGCTATCATGACTTTAACTCTACATGGTCGTGAAGGTAGTCAACCCAACCGTACCTAAGATCTCTTGTCAGCAACCCATATATTGCATCCTCCAAGGAATTCTAATAGTTCTAAAGTCAAAAGAAAGAAACATCTAGTGGAATTCCAGAAGGGAGACTCACTCATGTCGAGTAAGCAGCAAAGATGCCTTCGAAACGGAGAGAAAAGAGAGGACTGATTACAAGGTCGAAACCACCTCACAAAAGACATGCACCCTTTTGTGTTGGGGAGCCTCTTAACACCATAAGCACTCTAGATAACCTCATAGGTAAAAAATATATGCTTGGTCAATCAAGTTGAAGAAGCATGAGGGCTCCTCCTTGGGACAAGCAGAATGATGCAATTATCTAATTAAAATCAAATGTGAAGGCTCTATTAAGTTTGAGTTGGGTGATAGCGATGCATGCAAACTCATTTTAAAACTAACCCGAAGGTCATGCTAAAAAGTAAAGCCGGTTTTAAAATTATGATATTTTAATCCTAACTTTTGATTAATCTTAATATTCATTTATTAGTATTCTGTAGAAATACATGTTTATAGTAAAGAGCCTAAATTATAATTGATGAGGTTCCAAACAAACCACTAGCCAACAAAATGAGAATAGAACGCACCGCATGAAAAATAAAATAGTCATAGGAATAAATAACAGAAGTCTGGATGTCGTTGGATCTTGCACATATTCCATAAAAGCAAAAAAAAAATANTGATTAATCTTAATATTCATTTATTAGTATTCTGTAGAAATACATGTTTATAGTAAAGAGCCTAAATTATAACTGATGAGGTTCCAAACAAACCACTAGCCAACAAAATGAGAATAGAACGCATCGCATGAAAAATAAAAATAGTCATAGGAATAAATAACAGAAGTCTGGATGTCGTTGGATCTTGAACATATTCCATAAAAGCAAAAAAAGAATGGCTAGGCTCAGCATGTCATAGAGATTTGCGCAAGAAACTTCTTAATTCACCAATCTTAACTAATTCAATTCAACACAAAGTAACACGTAATTTCACACAAACAAACATTTATATTAATTTACGAACGATTACAAACATTTTTAATACATAAATTCTCAATTCAAATAGTCTCGGATGAGAAAGTTCCTAACACAAACACTAGACAATTATCACATTGATAACATACTAAACACACTTAACTTTAAAAAAAACACTAAGCACACGAACACTAAACTATGAACTTAATTCCATTCTCCAGTCGGTGGAACGAACTCTGGGCTACCATTATTCTCTTCTTCAGTATTTGGAATATAAATCTACAAGAACGGATGATGGTTAATAACTCTGGTTTAATCTTCTTCAATCAACTTGTTCTTTAACTACATAGCCTTGTCTGCTTCTTCTATAACAATGGTACGGCTAAACCGCATCATAAGTTGTCATCCCATATGATCTTGATGTGCATTAAATTCCATCACTTTTGCTTCAATTAAAGTTACGTCAGCCTCAATTTTAATGATTTTCTCCGCTATCCCTTTGATACTAACGACGAAGAAACTGTTGTATAACTCTTGCGCACTCTGACTAACAAACTTCTTTATCATTGCCTCCTCCTTCTTTAAATCGCTCTCCCAAGATGACATTTTTTCTNCAAATAGTCTCGGATGAGAAAGTTCCTAACACAAACACTAGACAATTATCACATTGATAACATACTAAACACGCTTAACTTTAAAACAAACACTAAGCACACGAACACTAAACCATGAACTTAATTCCATTCTCCAGTCAGTGGAACGAACTCTGGCCTACCATTATTCTCTTCTTCAGTATTTGGAATATAAATCTACAAGAACGGATGATGGTTAATAACTCTGGTTGAATCTTCTTCAATCAACTTGTTCTTCAAATACATAGCCTTGTCTGCTTCTTCTATAACAATGGTATGGCTAAACCGCATCATAAGTTTTCATCCCATATGATCTTGATGTGCGTTAAATTCCATCACTTTTGCTTCAATTAAAGTTACGACAGCCTCAATTTTAATGATTTTCTCCGCTATCCCTTCGATACTAACTACGAGAAAACTGTTGTATAACTCTTGCGCACTCTAACTAACAAACTTCTTTATCATTGCCTCCTCCTTCTTCTTTAAATCGCTCTCCCAAGAAGACATTTTTTCTAAACTCTCTCTTTTTCACTTAGGATTTAGGGTTAGAATCGAATTGTGGTAAAAATCTTTACATAACACTTCTATTTATAGGCTTCAAACTCTTCTATAACTCCTAGGCATGTTCTAGAACTGCTTCCCATGTTAGAGCCAACCAAATCTCAGTTAAAACATCTAAAAACCAAAATTCACACATGTTTTTTAACTGTCGCGCTTAAGCGGCGGTGCTAAATTTAGCACAAGTCAACTTAATGTCCAAATGCACGTTCTATCATGTCTAAGTCATCTTTTAAGGTTTTAGAATAATCACTAAATCATTATATATTCAAAATACTACCATAATTTTCTAAATCACGCACAATAACATAAAAATACAAACAAACACATCAATAACTATGGGTTGCCTCCCACGAAGCGCTTGGTTTAATGTTGTCAGCCCGACGTAACCAGTGCTTATTTTGGTTGACCCAACATCATGAAATCATTTAATTTAAGTTGGTCACCTAAGAAGTAGGATTTCAACATGTGACCATTCACTTTGAATATTTTATCAATTTTAGGATCTTTGATATCCATAGCTCTATAGGGATAAACTTTCATCATAACAAATGAGCCCATCCACCTGGACTTAAGTTTGCCTGGAAATAATCTTAACATTGCATTATAAAGCAAAACTTGTTGCCCTGACTGAAAATTTTTAGTAAGAATCCACCGATCATGCCATATCTTCATCTCTTCTTTGTAAATCTTAGCACTTTCATAAGATTCATTCCTTATCTCTTCAAGCTCATTCAATTATAATAATCTTTTCTCGCCAACATCCTTTAAATTGTAATTAAATTCTTTTATAACCCAATATATTTTATGCTCAAGTTCAACTGGTAAGTGATACATTTTCCCAAATGTTAGCATTTATGAGGACATTCCTATAGGAGTTTTGTATGTAGTCTTATAAGCCCACAAAGCATAGTCATGTTTGACTTACCAATCCATTTTGATTGGATTCACATCTTTTTCCAATATTCTTTTAATTTCATGATTGAATAATTCAGCCAAACCACTTATCTGAGGATGATAAGTAGTAGCTATTATATGGTTAATATGATATTTCTTTAATAACTTCTCTATTATTGCATTTCTGAAATGACTTCCTCCGTCAGTTATGATTATTCTCGGCATCCCAAATCTACAAAATATGTTCGTTCTTAAAAAGTTCGTAATGCTTTAAGCATCACATCGAGGTAAATTAATAGCTTCTATCCATTTTAATACACAGTCTACTGCTAATAATATAAATAAATTTTTGAAAAATAGTATAAATTGTCCCATGAAATCTAATCCTCAAACATTAAATATCTCAACTTCTAACACATAATTGAGGGGCATCTCATTCCTTCTAGAAATATTGTCTACTCATTAATATCGATCACATGTTTTGATATAAGTACTAACATTCTAAAGATTGTAGACCAATAAAATCCAGATTGTAAAATTTTGTATGTTGTTTTATTAATATCAAAATGTCCCCCAAAATCAGAATTATGACATTTTTGGATAATTTCATAAGTTTCTTCTAAAGGAGCACATCTTTGAATAATTAGATCATTTCCTTGTTTATATAAAAATGGGTCATCCCAAAAATAAGTCTTAGCTTCAGATAGAAATTTCCTCTTTTGTTGGTATGACATTCCATAGGGTATAATATTAATAACAATGAAGTTCAAAATGTCTATATACCATGGAACACACCACTTATTAACATTGAACAATTTTTCATTTGGAAAATGTTCATCAATTTCCTTTTCAAAACTGAGTGGTTTCCCTAATTCAAGCCTAGATAGATGATCGCCAATTTAATTCTCAGCTCCCTTCTTATCTACGATTTTGAAGTAAAATTCTTGCTAAAGAAGAATCCATCTTATAAGTCATGATTTTACATCCTTCTTTCTCATTAAATATTTAATAGCAGAATGATCTGTATGCACAGTACATATGGTTCCAATTAAATATGGTCTAAATTTATTAAAGGTATATAATACTGCCAATAACTCTTTTTCAGTTGTGGAATGACAGCGACTTTATATATGCTTAAAAATACAAGTATTTAATATTATTTTTTGAAGATTTAATTCNGTCAGTGATGACCACGGCCTCCTCGAGTTCGCCGTACTTGGAGAAGGTTGACTGGAGCATTTCCGCGGTGATATCCCATCCTAAGCCGCGGATGAAGAGCTTGCGCAGAGCAAGGTCTCGATTAGAGATGATGCGGACGGCGTCCAGAACGGCAGCGTCTCGGCACATGGCATCAGCGACGATGTCGACAAGCTGCTCCTGGTTGAAGGATTCGATAATCTTGCGAGTGTCCTCCCGGGTCAGACTAAGCGAAGGAGAGGGAGCGGGGGCACCATTATCGTCGGCCTTGCGCTTCTTCGAGGAAGGATCCATAGCGAAGCCTAAAACCCTAACCCTAATCCAAGTACAAATTCTCCAAGAGCTAAACGCTGCCGATATGAGCACGGATTTGAGGAGTGAGCACTGATACTCACGCTCGCATTTTCAATTATATTATATGGCTCTGTGTTGCATCACGTAAATCTCACCAAGATTACTTCAGTTTTTTTTTTTTTTTTTTGAATTTTTGAAGTGAAAGTATCTCACGGAGATTATTTTTGAATTATTTTTGAATTATTAAAATAGAAATGTAAAGATATTTTGGATTTATTGAAGAGAAACTCATATAGTATACTTTAATAATCTCAAAATAGCACTCTCGAGTTTATTTAGAGGTTATTTCAAGATTTTAGGGTCATTGAAGTGAAATTTATAAGTTTCTCTTCAATAGCCCCAAAATAACCTCGAAATAACATATGCAGTGTTATAACGAAGTTATTGAAGTGGAATATATGGGTTTCTCTTCAATAACCCCGAAATAACCTCTACTGTATGGGGTTATTGAAATGAAATATATATGTTTTTTTTTCAATAACCCTGAAATAACTGCAAATTAACATTTGCGGTGTTATTTCAAGGTTATTGAAATGGAATATATGAGTTTCTCTTCAATAACCCAAAAATAACATCTGCAGATCCACTTCATAACATTGAAATAGCTCTAAAATAATTTTCGCGATGTTGCACACGTGGCGACATATTATTGGATTCTGCATGTAGAGCTTACCGAGCCAAACATCTTTTGGCCAGCCATGGTCTTCAGGGCCGCATGTGCATTTACATGAAGGAGTATTTTACGTGAGTTGCAAGAATTGTCCATAAAAGTTTTTTGTTATTTTGCTTTTTTAATAATTTAAATATATTTATTTAGCTTTCATTTTTTTTCATTTTCAATAATACAAATTTATTTCTTGCAATCAAAATTGTTAAAATAGGTTAACAAAAGGAAACTAATTTCCAATTCCTTAAAAAAAATATAATACATATACCAATTTTAAAGTAATTGCTTTCTTCATAACAAATGTATAATAAGCTTTTTAAAAAGTTAAAGCGTCAAAATAAACTCTAAATGTCTGTTTACTTGTCGATTTTAAATAGGATTTATACAAGCTTTTGAGCTGCAAAAAATACATTTCTAAAATTCTACATATTCTTAAATCTCAGGTTTCCTCTTTTTTTCTTTAGATCTATGATATAGTAAATTGAGTTGAAAACTGGATTTATGAGATTTAGAAAAGTTAAAGGACGCGGGGGAAGAGAGAGGAAAGGTGGGGGTGGGTGGCAGGCAAGACAAGGGTTACCTTCCTCAATGGTTTCTGATAGAAGCGCATCGAAAGGATAAAAAGGATGGGAGTTTCAAAACATAATCTTTGCCTTCCCAGATATAATTGTGACTTGTTGCATGAGTTTTCAGTCACGACTAAAACGTTGTTATCATATTAGAAACTTCTTACCACTTCCATAACCTATATCGAGCCAAAAGGAAGAGTTGAATCCCTCAAATTCTCGGCTTGTCGGCAAGCAAGGACTAGGAAATAACTGAGTCTTCTCGACATGAATGTCCCTATGCTTTAAAGTCTACCGGCTCATAAGGGCAGGGGTTAATTACCGTATCTCAAATGAACGGTGGTTTATCATCAATTTGGCTTAAGGAAACAACATCAATGATGTATCAAATGATTGAATGGGCTCAAAAGAGTTTATCGATAAAAGGTAGGAAATCTTAATTAAAAAGAGAGATACAAGTCAAGGCTTCATGGATCGATCATCCCAAACTATCATGACTTTAACTCTACATGGTTGTGAAGGTAGTCAACCCAGCTGTATCTAATATTTCTTGTCAGCAACCCATCTATTGCATCATCTAAGGAATTATAATAGTTCTAAAATCAAAAGAAAGAAGCATCTAATGGAATTCCAGAAGGGAGACTCACTCATGTCGAGTAACCTGCAAAGATGCCTTAGAAATGGAGAGAAAAGAGAGGACCAACTACAAGGTCAAAACCACCTCACAAAAGACATGCACCCGTTGGGTTGGGGAGCCTCTTAACGCCATAAGCACTCTATATAACCACCTAGGTAAAAAATATATGCTTGGTCAATCAGGTTGAAGAAGCATGAGGGCTCCTCCTCGGGACATGCAGAATGATGCAATTATTTAATTAAAATCTAATTTGAAGGCTCTATTAAGTATGCTTTGGGTGATAGCAATGCATGCAAACTCATTTTAAAATTAACCCGAAGGTCATGCTAAAAAGTAAAGCAGGTTTTAAAATTGTGATATTTTAATCCTAACTTTTTATTAATCTTAATATTCTTTTATTAGTATTATGTAGAAATATATGTTTATAGTCCTAAAGAGCCTAAATTATATCTGATGAGGTTCCAGACAAACCAATAGCTAACAAAATGGGAATAGAATGCACCACGCGAAAAAAAATAGTCATAGGAATAAATAACAGAAGTCTGGATGTCGTTGGATCTTGAACATATTCCATAAAAGCAAAAAAAGGACGGTTAGGCTCTACATATACATGCATGATCCTAATGATATACATCAATATCAATTCATAACTAAGGTACAGGATACAATTCATTGTTCCTGGTCCTTAACACATAATTTTATGCATCAAGCACCTTGGAACCCGTGCCTATACTTTATTTCAGATACAAACTCATCCTAATGACTCTAAAATAAAATACATATTAAAAGTCCAAGAGAAATACTCAACCTGTAATGAAATAAGGTTAGCACAAAATTATTTGCATGAAACGAAGTGAGCTATGTCTGGCAGAAAGAGAGTTAGGCAACACCTAAAGAAGTGGGATTAGCTTACATCACTACAACTATTCACTGTTTGACATGGCTCCCTGCATGAAAACCGCCCCAAATATACTAGTGTGCATGTTTCAAATCCAATAAGCATGCAAAGTCATCGCACATAAATGTCTGATTATGGCACAAACCAAAGAACAATTGCCAAGATATGTGAAAAATCAAATTACATCATATCATATTCTAGTAAGCATCTAAAACAAGGTGTCATAACATAAACATCTAAGTGTCTGCAAAAGTGTGACTAAGTCTAGTGTATATTTTTGATGGGGTCGTTGTCCCCAACCCCAATCAAAGAATCTAAGAATTACAATATGTGCCACTAAATATAAAGATTTTGTGCAAGTAAAAGCTTTGAAACATTTAGCTTTACATATGGTCTAAGTTATAGATGCATTAGTTTCAAAGTTTTTAAAACATCATGAATATTAATAATAAAAACATATTTTTATATTTCAAATCAAGTTCTAAGAAAAAAAACCCTGAGTAGTGCATGTTAGACCTCTTGGAACCTTAGCACAAACATACATGTACTGATTGTGATGTGATGATTCACATTATTTGTTGAGATGTCTTCACAAGCATTGCTCATTAAGGCATCATGACCAATTAACAGGTCACTCATTTAACAAGGTTGATTTCTCATCAAAATAAACTAGATAATGCACATGCAAAATACGAAGTGACTTAGCATACTGTGATCACTCTATCGAGGTGTGAGCGCTCACTTCGAATGTTAAAGAAATTTTAGACATGTGTATCGTACTAGGTGGACATTCATGTTCAATCATATGTATTAGTAAATATGACTCACTATTTCAGCCCAATCATACAATGTAAATAAACTTACACAAACAAAGCAACATAATGTTATATAGAAATTCAATCAAACTAGTTAAAAGAACTATATATGTATAACTAAAGATGTCTCAGGAAGATAGTATATGATGTGATTATCATCTGACTTCTCCACCTCATTGAGTCTCTTAGGAAGAATTTGTTGCATTTCCCATTTGATCAAGTTCTTAAAAATCTTTATATGTAATTCCCTCCAAAAAGAATACACCTTAATTTTCTCAACTCAACTGATTGGGTTTTCCACTTCTAAAAAGGACGGGAGAGCTTGCTCTGCGAACATATGAGTTTTTTATGGTTATCATCAGAGGTTGACAAAGTTATACTCTCCCCCGCCCTCCTTGAAGGACTCACAAATCTTGTCATTATCATTTGCAAAGACTAGTGATCCTGCTATATCATACAAGCTAGCCACCTTTTCAATTCAAGTTTCAAAAATCTTGATGGTTGTCATCTTTAATAAGACTAAAATAGGTTCTTTAATCTTGCTCATTAGAAATGAAAAAACATGCTTCTCTTAGAGCTATAACTTACATTTCATGTTCAAATTGCGCTACCAGATAACAAAGTCAATAAGGACTTGTTGGGCACTCATAGTGAACTGATGGTGCGCCCCAGCAAATTGCTTAACAAACATGTTTTCTAGCTCAGATAATATATTGAAGGTGTTGTTCGGTGAATTGACATACCATTCAAAGGAAAACTCGGAGAAGCTAGTGACAAAGAGGCAGAGCAGAAACACATCATTATTTTCAATGTCGCAACAAAGTGCTTTAAGCTAAGTGACAAGTTTTCAAGGGTTGTGAACCCTATCAAATATCTTAAATCATGGAAGAATGAACCTTGAAAGATACATAATATACTCATATGCCTCTGTGTAAGGTCTACCTCTTCGTACGATGGCTTTGCCCTGTTAAACTGCAAAAGCTGCTTTAACCTTTATATCCTCTGAGACTACAAGTGCATGTCAGAAGTACCATGATCGAGATGAGTAACATCAGAGGATGACACACAAACATGCCTAACATACATGAAAGGTATAAAAGGAGTGGTTGGACTCACCTTAAACTTTATAGGAGAAAGACAACATCAAACATGCTCTGTTAACCTGTAAGGCCACAAACTGGGCAGTCAAGAGTGAAATTTGGCTCTACATAAGAGCAATGATCTCATCTTTACTACAATATCCTCGAATGATTGCAAAGACATCTTGAGTTTTATTAGACTCATGATAATCAACCTCAATGAGATCAAGGGCAGAGTTATCAAGATTGGACCTTTGAGCATGTGTTGTCACTGTCATCATGTGATCTCAAAATTGTGTAGTTCCTCAAATAGGAGGTCATCCTCATCAAATAAATTCTTTGGTAAATCAAAAAGGTTACTGAATGAATCATCCCCAATCTCTCGATTAGAGATAGATAAACTAAATGAATGACTCCCTCCGAGACCTTCTCATTAATCATCAAAACTAGATCTGGAACCTCAAGCAACATTGTGGTTGGAATCTCTCTCACCCACAACCTTTTTGTTAATATAAGATGATAATATTTTCTTAAATATTTATTCTCAAATAAATAAGGTGAGTATCAATGGGGTGTACCCTGAATCTCCCTTTATTATCATTAGATATTCATTTTATCTTTACTCAAGGAAAAAGAATAATAAATCAAAACTCTTTATTTTTATTCTTTGAAAAAAGGGTTACATCAAGTATTGGCGTAGCTACTACAATGATATCCAAAATAGAATTTGGTACAACATTTGGTATAATAGCCCAAGTGCTACACTAGGTGTCCCACGCAACTCTTTAGTGGCCACAAAGGCCTGCACGACAAAAGGTATATATATATGTCTCCCAGTGGATGGATGGGTGAACCACAATCACCTACTATGATGTTCTCACCGGTAAGGGAAATAAAGAGATTCTCACATGACTTGTTTGGATGTCATAGAGATTTGTGCAAGAAACTTCTCTCCGGAAATGGGACACTTTCCTTTCAAAGAGGAAACAACTCCAACAATCTTCTTGGTCAGTAAACCTTTGGTAATGACATGGATAATAAGCTTAAAATGACCCACATTCTGAGGATGGAAGGTCCTCCTAGAAATTCTAGCTAAAGCATGGTTCACATAGCCAAAAAGTACAACAAAAGGATTCTTAGCCAGAGGAATTTTAGCATCCTCCTAGGTTGGAACCAAAACATGTGAAGAGCCTATTGCTGATTGATCCTGATTTTTTTCTGTATAGAAGTAAAATGTGATGTATGCAATTATAGTTTAATTTTCTTAATAGTTATTCTTAATTTGCAACAAAGCCAAAAACTTGATCCAAAGCAAAATCTAGGTAAGTTTTCCACTATGAAACAAATAAGAATACATTTATAATATTTAAATATGGGATACTACGCAAGTATACATATCATTATCAAGTAATATACGACTTTTTGATTAAGCCCCAAATATCAAACCCACAGGGAAAATAATAATATGCACTTTAGAAAATTAGAAAGTTTAGATGACAAAAAATCTACTTAGCAAAATATTCTTACTTAAACTTAAGATGTTATAATAGGAATAAAATTTCGATTCTTTTTTTTTATTTCTTTGAATTTATGAAAATAAAGTAAACAACAAATTAACTTAACTAAATATTTGTAAGATGAAGTCAATATAAGTAAAATATCTTTTTCTTTATCATGAATCGGTAATAAATATAGAAATTCTATTGTGAAAGTATGTTAAATGTGTTATGTCAAATATGAGCAATAATATTCTTTTGCCCTTATTAGAAATGCTATAAATAATATTAGCCATTCTATAGTTTGAATAGTCTTAAAGACCGATTAGGTAAGAAAGATACTAGCTTTCACTATAGAGTTCCACCTGGGGGCTAACATCTCATATAAAAATCTAAAATTATAAATCAAATTAGGAGCTTTAGCTTGTCACTCTAAAGTTCACTAATTCTACACCCTTAAAAAGTTTATTTCTCTATTTATTTGCACTCAGCCCCATGAACTACATTCTCATTCATGAAATTAGTACGTGATTCTAATCATTTGTTGACTGAGAAAATACCATCTCAGATCTTATATGTTCTCACAACAGGTATTAACATCTTCATTAGTCAAATCAAGAAGTAAATGAAGTGCAATGTTTCAAATCATCACAACTTCTTCCAACATTGAAGTCTAATACTTCACACAACTTCCTTTAAATACTTAATTACTTATCATTTTATAGAAAAGGATAAAGAAAACTACTCAGAATTCATGGAGAAAATACAACCACACATGAGTTTAGAAGTAGAAATCATGCACATAAACAAGAAATCTAAATTAAAACCAAGTGTAGTCACAAAGATAAGCATTTATCTCAAATCCTCCCCACAAAATATCTTAAAGTTCTTTTGAATTCTCTTCCTTCATTCACAATATAAAACTACTACTCAAAATAAAAAAAAAGTGGTCGACAACGGTTACTTGGATGAATGATGACTCTAATGACTAATGACTGACCTTGGCTCTTGATGATCCAAGTCTTCTTTAACAAAAATCCAAAAGATGACTTGGTGTCTCTTCAAAATGTGTCTCTATTCACTGAATCTTCTAGAAGTTCCTCCTTTCAAAAGCTAATTGAATAAATTTTCGTGTCCATGGGTTGATTCCCACATTTTTACCTATGATTGCTTTAAAAACCTCTTAAAAAATTTGTCTAATTTAATGAATCATCAAATAACTACTTCTGACGCTTAAGCATAGGGTACCTGACGCTTAGGCGTCAATCCTGGGTGCTTAGGCGTCCCAGCTTAACTTTTGCACCTTCTTCATTTTTGCTCCAAATTTGACCATTTTTCACTCATTTTAGCATTTTTCTTCCATTCAATTGCACCTGAAAGAAAAACACAAAAATACCTTTCATTAAAACGCAATATCTCAAAAGTATGCATAAAAATGTGTATAAAAATACTATATATTTTAGGTGTATCTAAATCCCCCAAACCTAAAATGTTACTTGTCCTCAAGTGACCCTTCAATCTTTAAAAACTAAATAAGTAGATGATGTATATGAGTTTTTTTAGGATTTACTAGAATTTTGATGTAGAAATATAGTAGTCCAATTTAGAAAAAAATATTAGTAAATGAGACCAACTTAGAGTTTAGAAATTTTTAATGTTAAGAAATATGAAAATATGAGTTTCTATCTAATTCAAAAATATTATAGATTCTCCAAATATAGAGTTTAGGCATTTTATATTCTCCACTTAAAAATTTTTATTAAGCATAATTTTACTTACCATTTTATATCCTTAAGCTTAGGAGTTTCTCAAGTCATATATTTTTAAAAGATATGATGCAGAACCAATTTTTTATTAGGCACTAATCCTCAATCTTCTCCTTCCTTTTTCAAATTTTCTTTTCTTTTTCTTTTTCTTTTTATTTTCTCTTTCTTTTTCTTTTCTTTTATCATTCTTTTTCTTTTCCTTTTTCAGGCAATAATTACTATATTTAGCTTGGCTTTTATTGATTTTAAATTCCACTCTTCCTTTCCTAAAGCAAACAATTGATATTTTTCTTTCACTTAAAAACATAATAATAGTTTTAAAAATTAATTTCAATAAAAGAAAGTTAAGTTTTGAAAATAAAAATCTAAATCTTCTAAATTTGTCAAAAATACAATTTTTCCTACTAAAGATAGTTACACTATACTTAACATTTTCCACACTTAAAAATTTTAATTTTAACTTTTTCTTCATTACTATGAATTTTAACTAAATTCTCTTACTCGTTTCTATGTTTAAAATTTTACTTCCCTAATATAACTTCATATACATTATCATTTTCTTCAAATCAAAATCAAATTTATTTGAAGCACAATTGAGAACAAATAAATTTTAAAGTTCTTTAGAAAATTTTTCATCCCCCCCACAAACTTGAATTTTTAATAAAATTAAATTATTTTAGCATCATATATAAATATTGGCAGGAATGAAAATTTAAAATAACACGCTTACGGGAATTTTTACATCCTAAATATTCAAGTACAAAAATTAATAATAGGAGTAAAAATTAAATTGATCAAATTTTAATCTACTTAACACATAGAGATTCATTGGACTTCTATGCAGTGGAGTATAACATAAAAGCAAATAAACACACTAACAAACATACATGATAGCAACATAACAAAAAATATTTGGTAGTGAATTGAAAATTTTAAACATGCAGCTTTTAAATAAAAAGTTAGCTATATTCTAAACCTTCTTAAGATCCAGAATTAAGTTCAGCACAACTAACTACTACAATAAATAACACAATTATCACAATTTCTACTACCAAACACAATAACTACATACAAAAACACAAATACATCACAGTAGTGTTTACTAAACAAAGCACAACAAAAACTAACAGTCTCAACAATGATAACCGAAAACATAACAAAAAGTACAGAACAACTGCACTATCAACAGTTCACAACAACAAACAAACTAAAAATCAAATAAAACTATAGATCTAAACTAATCACCCTCATCCTATGCATCACTATCGTCACTACGTCAAGTACCTGCAGGCCCATATGGTGAATATTTGGGGTACTGAGGAGATACAACATCCGGGTAACCTTTCATGAGGTTTTCCATAACTAAGTTAAATTCACCCTCATAGTCACTATGTCTCTTCATATATCCATCCATATGCTCTGCAAATTGTTCTAAGTTTAATACCTTATCCACAGTGTGGTTGACATTGTCCAACATTCTTTGTAATAGTTGTGACTTAGAATCAGATTCAGAAGTTTAACCTCGTGACATTGAAGCATGTGAAGTAGAAGCTTGTGATATTGACGCAGCAGAACTACTAGAAAATCCTCCTCTCCAACCAAAAATGGAATGATGTGAATAAGATTTCACATTCACACTGGTAATAGTCTTAAGAGGTTGTAAGATCTTCTTTTAATAGACAAATCTAACTCCAGCCTACTCGTATAAAAAAAAAGATCAAGGATGCAAATCCTAAACCTGCAGTCTTAGCAGCTACGACAGAACTGATAATAACAATATGAATCAAAGCTCCAATATCGATGGACTTGAACTGCTGGATGCAATAGTTCAAAGTTACTTGATCACGGGTCACTTCACTAAAATGATTTGTAGGTAGTAGATGAGCAGAAATAAAATATTGTCAAGCATTTACAATGGCATCCAACTTTGAAGTAGAAAAGTTAACTCTTCTTTCATTTGTAATCTTTCAAAGCCCTCTTCCATTAATCAAAGATGAAATAATCTCATCTAGCTCCTCCTTAGTAGGACTATAATTCAAATGAAAACACAAAGTCCTCGAGGACAAATGATAGCATTGACTTATTACCTAAGGTGAAAAAGGCACTCTCTTCCCTCTCACCATGACTCATTCTTCTTCAACTTCAGGGAGATTTGCATAGAACTCCTGCACAACATAAATTACTGCTACGACAGAAAAACAACAGAATCACTCCCACTAGAAGCCAACAATCACATCTTCAATAGCTCTTTCTGGACTTTTAAAAAATTGTTCAAGAACCAACTTCCTCGATTGCAGTGCATAACTGTATCAATCCTGAGCTCTTGAACTGACAAACTTGCTTAAATTGAAATGACTCTTTCCTTTGCTCCTCTTCATTCTTGGTGCCATTTCTAAAAAATTGTATAAAATTCACAATAAATTCCAAATTCAATGCTAAATTGCTAAACTTAACTCCTTAAAGCTTAAAATAACAAATCCATGTATTTTCCTTAGCTTTTTCTCAAAATTTCACCATGAATAGTGATTTTTGTGTAGCTCATAAATGTGCTCAAAATACATGGTGAAAATAAAAAATTTTTGCATAGAAGTGAAGCCTTTACCCCAAAGATATCAAATCTAACAATTTTTTCTTCAAATTTCCAAGAAATCTTCAAATATGGTGAACCCTATCATAGAAATCGCGAATGGCCGGAGGAAGAAGATGAAGTTGAGGTTTAGTAATGGTGTGTTTGGACTGAATCATCACTTAAAACTGTTTGTGAACCGGTTTTCATGAATCAACACTTAGTAGGCTTTTATCTCTCAGTTTAGACAACGCTTAAGTTCATGGTCTTGGTGCTTAGGCACCAGTGCACAAATTTTGATTTTTTTGATCTAAGTGAAATGCACTCCTAGCCTAAGTCAGCCATCCCTAAATGGTCTCATAACTCTTTAATAACTATTTTCTTCACTTTCAACTCTCCTCTTACTCAAGATTCACCAATCTTAACTAATTCAATTCAACGTAAAATAACACGTAATTTCACACAAACAAACATTTATATTAATTTACTAACGATTACAAACATTTTTAATACATAAATTCTCAATTCAAATAGTCTCAGATGAGAAAATTCTTAACTCAAACACTAGACAATTATCAAATTAATAACATACTAAACACACTTAAACTTTAGAAACCAACACTAAAGACACAAACACTAAACCATGAACTTAATTCCATTCTCCAGTTAGTGGAACGAATCCTGGTCTATCATTAGTCTCTCTTTCAACATTTGGAATATAAATCTGAAAGAACGGACAATGGTTAATAACTCTGGTTGATTCTTCTTCAATCCTCTTGTTCTTCAAATACATAGCCTTGTCCACTTCTTCTATAAAATTGGTTTGACTAAACTGCATCTTAAGTTGCCATCCCATATGATCCAGATGTGCGTTAACTTTCATCACTTTTGCTTCAATTGAAGCCACGCCAGCCTCAATTTTAATTATTTTCTTTGATATCCCTTCGATACTAACGACAAGGAAACCTTTGTGTAACTCTTGCGCACTCTGACTAACAAACTTCTTTCTCATTGCCTCCTCCTTTTTTAAATCAATCTCCCAAACTCTCTCTTTTTCACTTAGGATTTAGGGTTAGAATTGAATTGTGGTAAAAATCTTTACATAACACTTCTATTTATAGGCTCCAACCTCTTTTATAACTCCTAGGCACGTCCTAGAACTGTCTCCCACGTTAGAGCCAACTAAATCTCAGTTAAAACCTCTAAAAATTGAAATTCACACATGTTTTTTAACTGCAACATANTGTTGATGGACAGGATCAGACCCAAAGCATAGGCCCGATGAGATCATTTAGTTTATAGAGATGTAGTTGGAGTCTCTTGAGAATTACAACCAATCTGAATAAATTTTGCTCCATATTCTTGAAGAGTCCAACTAAGATTGCAACCAATCCGAATATATTTTGTTCCATATTCTTGAAGCGGTAATGCTTGATGGCTATAAGGTATCAAATATCACTAATTAAAAATATATTTATCTTACATGGATAGATTCCATTTAATAATAAAAGAATGTTGCGGTAATTTTATCAAAAAATTTGTTTGATGTCATGAAGTTCAAGAACAAAAAGCGTATTTGGTTAGGCATCCTAACGTAGAGAATCATTTGGAGGCCAATGAGATGCTGACATGTGGCATGGTGGGCCCATATGAAATTCCGGTTAAAAAAAAACGTTCGCGACCCGGTTTTCCCTAATCCAAGAATGTTACAAAAACATTTTTGCTTAAAAAAGGAGCTCAAAGTGTCAATAAAGCACTGTTTCGAGAGCAGAGCTTCAACGTTTCGTCTCTTAGATTTCAGAGCTAGGGTTTTCAAAGGGTTGCCATTGTTCATTCGAAAGAAGGTAGCCATTGTTCGCAGCAGAGGAGGAAAGCCATTTCTTTATTTGAAGTTGAGAGTTTAGGGTTTGATATTTTCAAAAAATGAAAGGTCACAAGAAAACCAAAGAACAGAGGAGTGTTCCAATGTCATCGAAGCATTGTTCTGCGTTGCAAGAAATAATTTTTTTTTCAGAACTCAATTAATTTATTGTTGTATTATCACACTGTTATTGTTGTGTATCCCTTGTGTTATTGCTGAGTTGGCGTTCATTTTTTACTAGGTTGTGTTACTATTGTGTTATCCATTTGTGATTGATGTGTTAAAGTTGTGATATCTTCGTGTTATAGCCTTGTGGCTGCTGTGTTTTCTTTGTCTTATTGATGTGTTTCTCAAGTGGTATTTTTATTGTATAATTCTTGTGTTATAACAGCATTATTTGGGCGTTACTAATGTATTTCATCTTGTCATATGTGTTTAAATGCATTAATAATTGAATAACACAGATCGATCTCAATAGTGTTATTGTTGTGTTATTACGTTAATAATACGTATGTTTTATTCATCTGGAGTGGTAAAGTTGTATATGTGGTGTATGGCTTTGCTTTAATGCGTTATTGATGTGTGAAAGGCATTGAACGACATACTGGATGTTTAGGTTGTGTTATGATTGTGTAAGTGGATGTTCCTGAGTGCATGACACCAATTGTGCTTTGTTGATGTGTCGGGAAGTCGTATATGTGTTGTATTGCTTTGATTTTTGGTGTTACTGAAGGCTTTCTTGGTGTTATATGCATGGAAACTCATTAATAACTGAATAACTCATTTGAATATCATTAGTGTTACTTTTGTGTTAGTGTGTGTTATTCAACTAATAATGCCCTTCATTTGGTGTTTGGGAGTTGAATAGGTGTTATTTGGCTTTGCCTTAAGTGTTATATAATTGGTGTTATTTTAGCTATTGTGTAATATAATTGTATATGTGTTGCATTGCTTTGATTTTGGGTGTTACTCAAGGCTTTCATGGTGTTATATGTATTGTATGTCTTTCATAATGTCTTTTGTGGTAATTATTTTAATTCTTTTCATTTGTAGGTTTATGAATGCAAGGACATTCAACTATAGGTGTTGTCCAATTGCAGTAAGGGGTACTTTGGATACTGTCAAACATCTCGTATCAGAGGAGACATTGATCTCATTGAAAGAAATGCATGTCTTCCACTTCTTTGATATGCCTCCATATCCACATGACAATGTGTTGACATTACACATTTTGAGATGTTGGGATAATGAAAGGAGGGTGTTCAGAATGGGTGGGAAAGAAGTAAAATTACATCCTGACCACTTGACACTGATATTATGTATGCCTAATGACCAACGACTTTATATATGTTTAAAAATATAAGATAAATATGGACGTAATAAACATTCAATAATTGTAAAGTCACACTTATCAACGTAAGTATACGTATCACTGAAGTAATATAGGGCTCTAATAGAGTCCTAGATATCGATCCCATAGGGAGTGACTTAGAACTGTAGTAATATAGGGCTCTAATGGAGTCCTAGATATCGATCCCACAGGGAGTGTTTTAGAACTGCACGATCCCACAGGGAGTAATATTAGAACTACGAACTAAGACTTTTCTAATGGAGTCCTAGATATCGATCCCACAGGGAGTAATATTAGAACTACAAACTAAGATTTGAGAAAAGCAATACTTTAATCACAGGGAGTAAGATTAGAACTACGAACTAAGATTTTAGAAAAGCAATACTTTAATCGCAACAATGAAGTTCAATTTTGGCTTATCTGTCACTAATAGGCAATTGAAATAAATATGTAATTTTAATAACTCTTAAATAACTCTAGAACTACAAACTAAGATTTTAGAAAAAGCAATACTTAATCGCAACAATGGAATTCAATTTGCTTATGACTACAAACTAAGATTTTAGAAAAGCAATACTTAATCACAACAATATAATTCAAATTGCTTATCTATGAACTAAGATTTTAGAAAATCAACACTTAATCACAACAATATAATTCAAATTGCTTATCTGTCATCTATTAGGCAATTGAAATAATTATGTAATTTTAATAACTATTAAATAACTAATGATACTAATGAAGAAGGCAATTGAAATAAATATGTAATTTTAATAACTCTTAAATAACTAATTATACCAATGAAGGTTCTTTAGAAAAGCAATACTTTAATTGCAACAACGAAGTTCAATTTGTTTATCTGTCACTAATAGAAAATTAAAATAACTATTTAAATTTTTAATAACTCTTAAATAACTAATTATACTAATGAGGTTTTTAATGTGATATTCAATATATCTATTAAATAACTAATTATACTAATGAAGGTTTAAATGTGATATTCAATATATAAGAAAGCATCATTCTCCTTGTCAAGCAACTGTAATGAATGGATAAAGTGAGTTAATTCAAATTATATTGTGCCAAATAGGAGCATACTTATTCTTTACCCTTTGGTTCAAAAAGAACATTGACTAATCCTATGCTTGTTTACTGAATCTGCGACTAGGTTGGGAGGATACCGACTCTCACTTCGGAGCTCCCATGTTCCCTTCGCCTGAGGGCTAACATCTACACTTCAGCACCCAATATAGGACCAAATTGGAGATTTTAGTCTGTCACTCTAAAATCTCCAATTCTACGCCCGATAATATTATTTACCTTTTTATTTTCACCCAACTTCCAAGGGCTTTGACCTCCCTGAATCTTGGATGTAATCTTCACTTTAGTTGTAAAACTCAACATATTTTAACAAATCAATTGGCCAAATTAAAGTAAATTATGGTCGAGGTGGAAAGATCATCACCATTTCTTAAACATTTTCATGGCTTTGCCAATTCAAATCACCATTTCACAAATCTTGAGACAAATTAAACATTTTCATGTCTTCACCAATTCAAATCACCATTTCACAAATCTCGAGACAAGGAGATAGATTGACAAAACTACTCGGATCTCATGGGGAAAACACAACAAAACTCATAATTCATAAATAAAATCAAAGTCATACAAACTATAACAAGTAAATAACTTATCTCTAATTTCTCCCCAAGAACACTCCTCGAACATCCTCTGAATCTCTTCTTTTATTTACAGNAAATAATACAGGTGGAAAGAAAAACTATAAATATAAATCATACCTCAATATTGTAGGCATTTTCATTATTCTAAAATTTTTGCAGACCTTCTCAAATTTTTACTTCACCTGGTCTGTAATATTAGGAGATTTCTACACATATAAATCATTAGAGGAATTTTTGGGTAATGAAATTTTGAAATAAGTATGAAATTGAAACATTAAATAAGCACAACATTTCCTAACACAACCACAATACTAATCAATTAAAAATAATATACGGAGTAAAAATCACATTACAATACAATTCTACTCAATATCTATTGAACCATACATGCACATTTAACTATAACACTAAATTTATAACAAAAATTAAAAATCATCCAAGTACACATAATAAAAATGAAAGTCAAAAATACATAAACATCCATTTCTATTACAAAAGATTACAGAAATAAAAGTATAAACATAAGTACATCAATTTCATTCAATATCAAAATCCGAAGCTATATCTTCATCGCCTAGATCAGCAGGTGGATTGGGTTGATACTGAGTATATCGGGGGCATTCAGGAAACGTAATATCAGGCTCACCTCTGTAGTGTCGGGCCTGAGCTTCAAAATAGGCAACCTTAAAATTTAAATGCTTCTGAAGGTACTCACTATCATAGTCGTGTCGACGTTCTAAACCTCCAATCCTTTCACTTATCAAGTCTATGCTCTTCCGCTACAAGGTCAACTCATTCATCAAATCAGAGAGGGTAGAGGAACTAGAAGGCGAAAGGTCATAACTTGTAGATGGGACATCTCTACTAGTAGAAGGTTCTTGACCTCTACTCTCAGTTTTCCATTTCTCATGGGATTCATAAGTCTTCAAATTAGCCTTACTAATGAGTTTCATAGGATAAACCCATTCTTCATCTCCACTTTCCACTCCAAAAAGTTTGCAAATTGTATAAATAAGTTCAGGATGTCCTAGACCTCCACTAGTCTCACTCCTCGCCGTAGTCATTATATTCTTAAGAATTATTCTTCCCACATTTATAGTTCTACTATTCTGAATGCAGAAATTTAAAATAGCTCTATGTCTAGTTACCTCACTATGGTGATAGGTCCCCACATTTATATTTCTATTATTCTGAATATAGAAATTCAGAATAGCTCTATCTCTTGTTACCTCACTATGGTGATAAGTCAGTAACGAGTGAGGAAATAAAATAGTGCCACGCTTAGAGGTGGCATTCAGGCATGGAAGCAGAAAAATTTACCCGTTCTCGCTGTTTTATCTTCCATGTTCCTTTCCCATCAAGGAAGCAGAAAAATTTACCTGTTCTCGTTGCTTTATCTTCCATGTTCCTTTCCCATCAGTGAGAAAGTTGATTAATTCATTAAGGGGGCCTTCCATCGTATTAAAGGATTCATATTGGCAGTTATAAGAGTCTGAGACCACATAAAAAGGGTTGATGCGGGCGGCGGTAAACTCAACAGGAAATCCCCGCACTTGAACAATTCCGTCATCAAAATAAATTACATTGGCATAGAACTCCTTCACAACATTTGCATCAGCTTTGTTGGTGGTGTAACAAAAGTTTTCCTACCTCCGCTCAGCAATAACCACATTGCATCAGCTTTATTGGTGGTGTAACAAAAGTTTTCCCACCTCCGCTCCGCAATAACTCGTTCAATTTCTCCTCCCGGATTCTCAAAAACTTGATCTTGTATACATTTCTTCCCTCTAAATACTGAAGTAAATCTCGACTGAGCCTTCGCATTGATGAAGCCCGGACTTTCAAAAACTCGATCTTGTATGCACTTCTTTCCTTTAAATATTAAAGTAAATTTTTTTTGAGCCATCGCATTGACGAAGCGAGACTCGTCGAACTCAACTCATCTCTTTTGACGTGGATCCATTTCAATCTAATCAAATTATAGAAAAATTTCAAAAATTACTTCAAATATGCAAATCATGGCTTTCAATGGTAATTTAAAAAGTTTAATATTAAGATCCATGAATTTCTTCCCAAATTTTCTCCACATTATAAAATTTTTTAGATCTCCTTAATGTGGAAGAAATCCATGGTGAAAATCAAATATTTTAGCGGAGTGAAGCTCTTACCTAGAGATGATCAAATCTGGTGTCAAAAAGCCTTGAAATTGCCTCCTAATCCAAGATCTCTCAAGCCTTAAAATTCTTTCACCACTGGAACCACCACGGCGGCGGTAGTGTAGCACAACACTTCCCATCTTCGCTGCACTATCATTTCTTCAATATCCATCGTAGGATTAATCAATCCGCGATTTACGAATCCTGACTCTTTGATTAATCTTTTCTTCGTCAGCAACTTGTTGAAGATTCGCTGCGCTCCTGCACTAATAAACTTTTGCTTATTGAAAAACTTGCATTCTGGGATTATCAAGGGAATTGGATGCCATAGAAATGAAATTGACNTTGTCCAGGTTCAAATTTCTTCTGAATAATCTTCCGATCATGTCATATTTTCATTTTTTCTTTATAGATTTTGCATTATCATATGATTCATTTATTATTTCCTCAACTTCATTGAGTTGCAATAATATTTTCCCACCATCATCTTTTAGATTAAAATTAAATTCCTTAATAGCCCAAAATGCTTTATGCTCTAATACTACTGGTAAGTGGCATGCTTTTCCAAATATTAGTCTAAATGGGGACTTTCCTATAGAAGTCTTATAAGCAATTCTATATGCCCATAATGCAGTATCTAGTCTAGGAGACCAATCCAAATTATAAGGATTTCTAGCTTTTTCTAAATTACGTTTAATTTCACGATTTGATATCTCTGCTAGACCGCTAGTCTGAGGAAGATAAGCAGTAGAGAATCCATGGATAATATCATATTTATTAATTAATTTTTTTATTCTCTTATTCCTAAAATGAGATACTCTATCAGTAATAATTACTCTCGGCATTCCATATCTTGTAAGAATATTTTTAATTAAAAATTTAGAAACACTCTGAGCATCACATTTGGGTACAGATCTTGTAAAAATATTTTTATTTAAAAACTTAGAAACACTCTGAGCATCACATTTAGGTACAACAACTAAAAATATTTTTAATTAAAAATTTAGAAACACTCTGAGCATCACATCTAGGTACAATAATAGAATTTGGACATATAATCAACAACAAGTAATATATATAAGTTTCCAAATGAAGGCATAAATGGTTCCATAAAATCTAATGCCCACACATCAAAAATTTCAACTTCCAATGTGTAATTTAGAGGCTTTTCATTTTTTCTAGAAATATTTCCTACTCGTTGACATCTATCGCACATTTTAATATATTCATTAACATCTTTAAAAATAGTAGACCAATAAAATCCAGCTTGCAAAATCTTATATGCAGCTTTATTTATTCCAAGATGTCCTCCAAATTTAGAATCATGGCATCTTTCAATTATCTGTTGAGTTTCTTCATAAGGAACACATCTTCTAATAATTAGATCTTTACATTGTCTATATAAATATGGGTCATCCCAAAAATTGTCTTTTAAATCATATATAAATTTCTTTAATTGTAGATTTTTCATATCACGTGGTAAAATATCACTTACAATATAATTCACTATATCGGCATACCACGGTACATCCATTTCATCAATACTATATAATTATTCATCAGAAAAATTTTCTAAATTTTCATTTACCAAATTAGTTAATATTTCTGTTTCTATTCTAGACAAATGATCAGTTATTTGATTATCATTTCCCTTTCTATTAATCATGAAAAAATCAAACTCTTGTAATAGAAGTACCATCTAATTAATCTTGGTTTAGCATCCTTCTTTTGCATCAAGTATTTAATAGCAGAATGTGATCTGTATGCACTATACATTTAGTTCCAATTAAATAAGGTCTAAATTTATCAAAGGCATATATAATAACTAATAACTCTCTTTCAGTAGTAGTATAATTAATTTGAGCATCATTTAGATTCTTACTAGTAAATAGCTAATAACTCTCTTTCAGTAGTAGTATAATTAATTTGAGCATTTTTTAGAGTTTTAATAACGATATATATAACTTTAAAAACTTTATCGTGCCTTTGTCCTAATACAACCCCAATAGCATAATCACTAGCATCGCACATTATTTCAAAAGGTTTCTCCTAGTTAGGTGGTACTATTATAGGTGCAATGACTAATCTTTTTCTTCAATAATTCAAATGCTTTAATGTGTTCCTCATTAAAATCAAATTTCTCATCTTTTTTCTAAAAGTTGGCATAGCGGCTTAGTTAGTTTTGAAAATTTTTTTATGTAGCATCTATAAAAACCAGCATGTCATAGAAAACTTCTCACCCCTTTAACATTACTAGGTGATGGTATTTTTTCTATAACTTGGATTTTGGCAGGATCTACCTCCATGTCTTTTTTAGAAATTTTATGCCCAAGCACAATACCTCCTGCAACCATAAATTGACTTTTTTTCCTAATTTAATACTAGGTTGACTTTTTCATATACTTCCAAAACTTTTTCTAAATTATTAAGACATGACTCAAATGAAGTCCCAAATACTAAAAAATAATCCATAAATACTTCCATTACATGTTCTATAAAATTACTAAAAATTGACATCATACATCTTTGAAATGTTGCAGGTGCATTGTATAGTCTAGAAGACATTCTATAAAAAGTAAATATTTCATATGGGCTTGTAAATGTTATTTTCTCTTGATCCTCTAGAGCAATTGGAATTTGGTGATAACCGGTATATCCATCTAAAAAGCAATAATATTTATTCTCAGCCAATCTATCCAACATTTGGTCTAGAAAGGGTAAAGGAAAATGATCTTTTCTGGTGGTCATATTTAACTTTCTATAGTCAATACAAATTCGCCAACCAGTAACTTGTCTTATTGTTAATTATTCATTTTTCTCTTTTTCTTCAACAGTCACTCCTCTTTTCTTCGGAACACAATGAATTGGGCTTACCCAAGCACTATCTGAAATAGGATATATAATTCCAGCATTTAACCATTTTAAAATATCTTTTTAGCAATTTCTTTCATTATTGGGTTTAATCTTATCTGAGGATCAGTTTTAGGTTCATATTGCTCATCTAATAAAATTTTGTGCATACAAATTGAAGGACTACTTCCTTTAATATCTGCTAAAGTCCATCCAAAAGCCTTTTTATACTTGTTTAACATTTTTATCAACTTTTGTCCGTAAATTTCAGTTAACTCAGAAGATATAATAACATGCATTGTAGATGACTCCCCTAAAAATACATACTGTAAATGGGCAGGTAATATCTTTAATTCAAGTTCAAGTGGTTTAATATTTGAAAAAATAAGATTTTTGTTATTGTTTTCCAACAAGTCTCACGTTTCAAATTTACCCTGAATAGAATCCAAATCTTCTTCTTTTATTTCATCTTCATTCTCAAAAATTTCTCCTTACTTAAATTTATCTTCACACTCATTCTTAAATTGTTCATTACTCAGATGATCAGCTACTTCCACTAAAACATTAATTATCTTTTTCTATTGCAGGATATTTCATAGCTTTTGCTATATTAAATTTTACTTCTTGATAATTAGCTCTCATCATTAATTCTCCTTTTGTGCATCTATCACAGCTCTCCCTGTTGCAAGAAATGGTCTCCCTAAAATAATAGGAATCTCTTTATCTTCCTCTATATCCAATATTATAAAGTCTACAGGGAAAATAAATTTATCCACTTTTACTAGAACATCCTCTATAACTCCTTTTGGATAAGTTATTGATCGATCAGCTAACTGAAGAGTTACAGTAGTTGGAGAAATTTCTTCCAAATTTAAACATTTCAAGATGGATAAGGGCATAAAATTGATACTCACTAGTAAATCACATAAAACTTCTCACAAATTGCATAAGGTATAGTAAAATTACCAGGATCTTTTAATTTGTAAGGAAGCTTTTTCTGAATAATAGCACTACACTCTTCACTGAGTGCAATGGTCCCATGATCTGTAAACTACCTTTCCTTATTTAGTACATCCTTTATAAATTTCACATAGCTTAGCATTTGTTCCAAAGCTTCAATAAAAGGAATATTTATCGTTAATTTCTTAAGGATTTCTAAAAATTTTGTAAATTGTTTATCTTTATTTTTCTGCTTCAGCCTTTGAGGAAACGAAGGTAATGGTTTTTTTAAAGGAACGTGTGTTTATTCATTTTCATGTTGATCATTTTCCATTTCTTCCTTCTTTTCATCAACTTCAGTTTCTCTTTGGATCCTTGTTTCAACTTCTTTTCCACTTTGTAATTGAATAACTTTAATTTTCTCTTTATTTTGATTTTTTGGATTAACTTTCACAATACTCGGAAGAATTCCAGAAGGTCTGTTACTAAGTGCAGTAGCAATATGTCCTAATTGATTTCAATATTTTTAATAGCAGCCCCTTAATTTTGTATTTGATTTCTCATATTCAACACCACTTCTTCCATCGTCAACTTCTTTTCCTTAACTTGTGGGTTAGGATTGGAGTTAAATCTTGGAGGATAATAAGGTTAAAAATTAGGATTTTCTTTGATTGTTCAGATATCTAGATGGATTCACCGGATTGTTATAATTATTCCAACTAAAATTAGGTTGATTTTTCCATCCAGGGTTAAAATAGTTAGAATAGGGATAATTATTTCAATTATTTGTAGCGTTTATAGTTTCATAAGATGGTTGAGTATCAATAATCTGTTCTAGTGAATTTTCCTCTAATACTGGGGGTATTTGAGAATAGTTTACTCCTATTTGATCATTCTTTTTAGAAATAGCAGCAATTTGAGATGTTAAAATAAACATTGCATCAGAATCATGAATGTTGGCTACTCTCTTAGGATTTACCCTTTCAGAGGGTCATTGAAAATTATTAGTAGCCATTTTTTTCAATTAAAGAATATGCTTCATTAAAAGATTTTGACATTAATGATCCACCTGCAACAGCATTTATAATAGATCTTAGTGATCCTAATAATCCATTGTAAAATATTTGAAATATTAATCAATCTAACAAAGTATGGTGTGGACATTTTTCTAAGAAGATCTTTAAATCTTTCTCAGGCTTAATATATTGATTTCCCTCAAACTAAGAAGATTCTTAAATCTTTCCTAGGCTTCATATATTGATTCCCCTTCAAACTAACAAAAAAAATGTAATATCATTTCTAAGCTTAGGCTTCATATATTGATTCCCCTTCAAAATGACAAAAAGATGTAATATCATTTCTAAGCTTAACAGTTTTGAGGGTGGAAAATATTTAGCAAAAAATTTTTGTGATAGTTCTCCCCAAGTTTTGATAGATCTAGGTGCTAATGAATTTAACCAAGCTTTAGCTTTGTCCCTTAAATAAAAAGGAAAATGATAGTTCTCCCCAATTCTGATAGATCCAGGTGCTAATGAATTTAACCAAGCCTTGGCTTTATCCCTTAATGAAAAAGGAAAAACTCTAAGCCTAACAACATCATTAGACACTCCGTCGTATTTAAATGTAGCATAAATCTCAAGAAAACTAGCAAGATGTAAGTTAGGATCTTCAGTAGGTGATCCTCCAAACTGTTTATTTTGCACCATTTAGATAATAGTAGGTTTAAGATCAAATGAATTAGCAGCAACATCAAGATTTTGAATTGTCAAGTGAAGTTCATCTGCAATCGGATTTGTATAATCCTTTAAAGGTCTTTGTCTATTCTCATTTATTGAATTTTTTAGGTTATTTTCCATTTCTTTAAAATTTTTTATTTCTCTTTATTGTTTTCGAATTTTTTCTAATAGTACATTTTAACTCTGAATAGTAATGTATTAAGCCTTCAGATCCAATATTTCACATAAACAAATAAAAGTAAGCAAAGTAAAATTCTTTTTTCTTAAAAACACTAAGTAAAATTCTTTTTTCTTAAAAACACTCTTAAATAAATTTCTTTTTTGGATTTTTGATTTTTTGTATTTTTTTAATTTTTATAGTATATATATTATCTCTAACTTTCCTAATTTATCAAAACTATTTAATTTACCTACATTTAACTGTTACCTTCCCCGTGCAACGACGCAAAAAACTTGATCCAGATTTTTTATATGTATGGATTTATGAAGTTGACACCACTACAATGCTAAAAACTTGATCCTTGTAAGAAAAGTAAGTTGTGTAAAATATATATAATTATAAGCAATTAATAATGAATTCTATTCAAGTATACGTATCGTTATCAAGTAATAAAGGACTTTCTATTTAAGCCCCAAATATCGATCCCACAGGGAAGGTGTAAATTGACAATGATAATTTTTCCCAAGAAAATTTATTGAAAATCAAACGAAATCACTATTACTAATTTTGAATGTTGAGATGTTATCAAAACTAAAGTACTTAACTATTAGCAAAATAGTAATGCAAAGTTTAAGAAGTAAATAATAATATACTAACTATGTTTATGTAATTAAGATTTCTTATGTGAAAAAGCATCATTCCCACTACAATGAGGCTCTGGTCAAATGAGATGAGATAAATACTTATAATATTTATTGTGCCAAATAGGAGCAATTATAATTCTCTACCCTGATACAGTGCATAGAAAATCATTGGTTAATCCTAGGTTTAGTCCCTAAATTCGTGGCTAGGTTAGGAGGATATCGGCTCCCACTCCAGAGCTCCATCTTCCCTTCACTTGAAGGCTAACTGTCGCTTTTGAATTTAAACATGACCAAAGGAAAATATGTTGAGATTTTCGTACATATTTTACACTGTTTGATGATATTGCACTTTAAAGAAAGGTATTTTTGATGTTTTGTTGCAAGAATGATGAATTAGGATCATTGGAGCAAAAAGATGCAAAAAGATGCAAAAAGAAGCGAATTTGCAGCGAAAAGAACAAAAATGTGAAGATTTGAACTAGGACGCTGACGGCAAGCCCAACGGCACTGACGGTGGACTTTTCTCGAGAATCCAAATTTAATTCACTTAGAAGGCCCGCCGACGGCGCCCTCGAGGCCGCCGACGGCGAGATCGACGGTTAGGTCCAACAATGCATTGAATGAGGATGAATTTTGGAGGGATGTTAGGCAACTCTTGGGAAAACTCATCCACAACTTTAAAAGAAGATTTTGGCCAAAAATTGAGCGAGACTCAAGAGGAGTTCGGTGTCTTGAAGGTCCTGGAGATTAGAGAGGTTCCATTAGTGTATAGAGAGTTTACTAGATAGTCTAATTTGTGAGGAATTCTTCGAGAGATTGTAAGAGTGGAGGGAAAGTGAGAGATTTCTTCTTCCTTACCGCTTCGAAGAGGAATTCTATGTGCTATAAAGAAAGGAAGAGATTCAAAGGAACTTCAAGGAGTTTGCTTAGGGAGAAATTAGAGATAAGTGTTATTTACTTGTTGTAGTTGTATGACTTTGTTTTTATATATGAATTTTGAGTTTTGTTGTATCTTCCCCATAAGTTCTGAGTAGTTTTCTCTATCAATCTCATTATCTTGAGATTTGTGAAATTGTGATTTGAATTGGTTGAGTCATAAAATGTTAAAGAAATTGTGATGATCTTTTCACTTCGATCTTAATTTACTTTCAATCTGGCCATTGATTTGTTAAAATATGTTGAGTTTTACAACTAAAGTGAAGATCATCCAAGATTCAGGGAGGTCAAAGCCCTTGGAAGTTGGGTGCAAATAAATAGGAAAATATTATTATCATCCAAGATTCAGGGAGGTCAAAGCCCTTAGAAGTTGGGTGCAAATAAATAGGGAAATAAATTATCGGGTGGTGAAGTCATGAAAATGTTTAAGAAATTGTGATGATCTTTTCACTTCGATCTTAATTTACTGAAGCCATGAAAATGTTTGAGAAATTGTGATGATCTTTTCACTTCGATCTTAATTTACTTTCAAATCTGCCCAATTGATTTGTTAAAATATGTTGAGTTTTACAACTAAAGTGAAGATTACATCTAAGATTCATGGAGGTCAAAAAAATGTTTAAGAAATTGTGATGATCTTTTCACTTTGATCTTAATTTATTTTCAATCTGGTCATAAATGTTAAAGAAGTTGTGATGATCTTTTCACTTTGATCTTAATTTACCTTCAATCTGGCCAATAATGTTTAAGAAATTGTGATGATCTTTTCACTTTGATCTTAATTTGCTTTCAATTTGACCAATTATTTGTTAAAATATGTTGAGTTTTACAACTAAAGTGAAGATTACATCCAAGATTGAGGGAGGTTTTAAAATATGTTGAGTTTTACAACTAAAGTGAAGATTACATCCAAGATTTATGGAGGTCAAAAATTAAATATGTTGAGTTTTACAACTAAAGTGAAGATTACATCCAAGATTTAGGGAGGTCAAAGCTTTTGTTAAAATAAGTTGAGTTTTACAACTAAAGTGAAGATTACATCCAAGATTCAGGGAGGTCAAAGCCCTCAATATGTTGAGTTTTACAACTAAAGTGAAGATTACATCGAAGATTCAGGGAGGTCAAAGCCTTTATATGTTGAGTTTTACAACTAAAGTGAAGATTACATCCAAGATTCAATTGATTTGTTTAAAATATGTTGAGTTTTACAACTAAAGTGAAGATTATATCCAAGATTTAGGGAGGTCAAAGCCCAATTGATTTGTTAAAATATGTTGAGTTTTACAACTAAAGTGAAGATTACATCCAAGATTCGGGGAGGTCAAAGCCCTTGATATGGTTGAGTTTTACAACTAAAGTGAAGATTACATCCAAGATTCAAGGAGGTCAAAGCCCTTGGAAATTGGGTGCAAATAAATATAGTTTTACAACTAAGGTGAAGATTACATCCAAGATTTAGGGAGGTCAAAGTCCTTGAAAGTTAGGTGCAAATAAATAGGGAAATAAAAATTATCGGGCGTAGAATTGGAGATTTTAGAGTGACAAGGTGAGCAAATAAATAGGGAAATAAAATTATCGGGCGTAGAATTGGAGATTTTAGAGTGACAGACTAAAGTCTCCAATTCGGTCCTATTGTTTGGGTGTTGAAGTGTAGATGTTAGCCCTCAAGCGAAGAGAATGTGGGAGCTCCCAAGTGAGAGCAGTTATCCTTCCAGCCTAGCTGCAGATTCAGTAAACAAGTGTATGATTATNTTAGTAGCAGTATTAAATACTTGTATTTTTAAGCATATATAAAGTCACTGTCAAGTTTTTGGCACCGTTGTCGGAGAGTAAACAAGAATCATAATTAGAGTAACGAACAAATTAGGATTATTAGAAATTTTTTACTTGAATTGACTTATTTTCATATTTAGTTAAATGTTTTATTGTGTACTGATTTCAAATTGTATGCGTAAATGTTGACCTGAAAATCTTATACCCTACGATTCAGAATTAGAATGAACTGTTAGAAAAATTAGAAGATTGAGAAGAGAACCTAGAAATTCTGATACAATGGAAATAACATGAACAATCAAGGAATAGAAAATGAACACCAACCTAAACCCCTACGAGATTATGCAAATCCTACAGCAAATGAAATTCACTTATCTATCCAAAATCTTGATGTAGCTACTAATTCAGTTGAGCTTAAACATGTTTTTATCCAAATGGTACAAAATAATCAATTCGGAGGTACATCAAATGAAGATCCTAATTTACACATCGCTAGTTTTTTAAAATTGTGTGCTGCCTTTAAATATGACAGAGTTTCAAATGATGTTGTTAAACTTAGACTTTTTCCTTTTTCACATAGAGATAAGGCTAAGATGTGGTTAAATTCTTAGCACCAGAATCTATTAGAACTTGGGGAGAACTTTCACAGAAATTTCTATCCAAATATTTTCTTAGACTTATGCTTTTTCCTTTTTCACTGAGGGATAAGGCTAAGATGTGGTTAAATTTGTTAGTAGTCTTAGACTTTTTCCTTTTTCACTGAGGGATAAGGCTAAGATGTGGTTAAATTTGTTAGCAAAGTTAGACTTTTTCCTTTTTCACTTAGGGATAAGACTAAGATGTGGTTAAATTTGTTAGCACATGTTAGACTTTTTCCTTTTTCACTGAGGGATAAGTCTAAGATGTGGTTAAACTCGTTAGCACCTGGATCTATTAGAACTTGAGGAGAACTTTCACAGAAATTTCTATCTAAATATTTCCCTCCATCCAAAACTACTAGAACTTGGGGAGAACTTTCACAAAAATTTCTATCCAAATATTTCCCTCCATCCAAAACTATTAAGAACTTGGGGAGAACTTTCACAGAAATTTCTATCCAAATATTTCCCTCCATCCAAAACTGCTGAACTTAGAAATGACATAACATCAAACTTGGGGAGAACTGTTACAGAAATTTCTATCCAAATATTTCCCTCCATCCAAAACTGCTAGAGGGGAGAACTGTCACAGAAATTTCTATCCAAATATTTCCCTCCATCCAAAACTGCTAAACTAAAAATGACCTTTCACAGAAATTTCTATCCAAATATTTCCCTCCATCCAAAACTGCTAAACTTAGAAATAACATAACATCAAAGGCTAAGATGTGGTTAAATTTGTTAGCACCAGGATCTATTAGAACTTCGGGAGAACTTTCATTTTTTCACTTAGGGATAAGGCTAAGATGTGGTTAAATTCGTTAGCAGCTGGATCTATTAGAATTTGGGGAGAACAAAATTTCTATCCAAATATTTCCCTCCATCCAAAACTGCTAAACTTAGAAATGACATAACATTGTCCTGTCAGATTGATGGAGAGACANAACATTGTCCTGTCAGATTGATGGAGAGACAATATTTAGTAAGTTAATTGATGATGGATTGGAAGTGTTTATGGATGATTTCTCTATATTTGGAACATCATTTGACGCATGCTTAAATTATCTTGAAAAAGTTTTGGACTTATGCGAAAGAACTAATTTAGTTCTAAATTGGGAGAAATGTCAATTTATGGTTGCAGGAGGAATAGTGTTGGGGCGTAAAATTTTGGAAGATGGTATGGAAGCGGATTCAATTTATGGTTGCAGGAGGAATTTTATTAAGGCATAAAATTTTGGAAGATGGTATGGAAGCAGACCTTCCAAAAATTCAAGTTATATCTAAATTAACACCTCCTACTAATGTAAGAGGGGTTAGAAGTTTTGCAGGAGGAATTGTGTTAGGGCATAAAATTTTGGAAGATGGTATGGAAGCAGACCCTGCAACGCAGGAGGAATTGTGTTAGGGCATAAAATTTTGGAAGATGGTATGGAAGCAAACCCTGCAAAAATTAATTTATGGTTGCAGGAGGAATTGTGTTAGGGCATAAAATTTTGGAAGATGGTATGGAAGCTGACCCTGCAAAAATTCAATTATATCTAAACTAACACCTCCTACTAATGTAAGAAAGGTTAGGAGTTTTCTTGGACATGTTGGATTTTACTTATATCTAAACTAACACCTCTTACTAATGTAAGAGAGGTTAGGAGTTTTCTTGGACATGTTAGATTTTACAGACGTTTTATTAAAGATTTTTCAAAAATTACCAAACCTCTACGCCAACTTTTAGAAAAGGTCAAAAAATTTGAATTTACTGAAAACTGTTTAAATGTCGTTGAGTTATTAAAAAAAATTAATCACAGCCCCTATTATAGTTTCACATAACTGAGAGAAACCATTTGAACTGATGTGTGATGCTACTGATTATGCTATTGGAGCTGTTCTCGGACAAATNATTGATCTACTATAATGGCCATGTCATTTTCATCTTCAAAAGTTGAGAATCTCTCAGTTGGATCCAAAGGCTCCAAGGTAGCAGTACCTTTTCTCAATTTTTATAGGACACTTGGAACTGACTGCAAAGTGAAAAAATTATGGAGGGGTGTCCAAGACCATTAGTTGATCCATGAACGATCAAACCCAAAATCGACTTCACAATTATTGATCCAATGTCGATCGGCAGCCCCCTTTGGATGCAGTAATTCAAAATGACACTTTCTTTAGAAACTTTACTGATCTTCATTGTTGATAACAGTTTCGCAGAAATGAAAAACTTCTAATGTTTTGAAAAGAGATTTAGGAGTGTTGCAGAAAACTAAAATACCAGTTTTCTCTTGTTTCCTAGTCGTCAGTTTCGTCCGTTAAATATTGGTAAATTTCATTCATATGGTTTCTCATTGGGACAAAATTGGAATAGTGGCAGACATGAACATTTTCGATCATGTATAATTCGTTGATCCATGTAGGAGTGAAAGTGATCCATCTTCCTCGCACATAAACAACTCCCTGGTTGATTCCATGTAAATTTGCATAGAATTCTTTTACCACGGAAACCACCACGGCGGCGGTAGTGTATCACAACACTTCCCATCTTTGCTGCACTATCATTTCTTCAATATCTGTTGTGGGATTATTCAATCCACGATTTACAAATATTCTTTTCTTGATCAATCTTTTCTTCGTCAGTAATTTGTTGAAGATTCGTTGCGCTTCCGCAGTAATAAACTTTCGCCGATTGAGAACTCGCATTTTGGGATTATCAGGGGAATTGTACGCCATAGGAATGAAATTGGAGGAGTTTCACTTCATTTTTTGAGGGAAAAAATGAACTAAGAATCTAACTTTTGAGTTTAAGAAGATCATTGCCGCCCAAAAACCGCCAAAAACCGCCATTTGAACCTAAGTAACTGCCATCTCGCCGGTCTCGCTATCGGCGGGGTCGAGGGCATCGTCGGTGACCCTTTGTATTAATTTTGCCTAGACTCTCAGGAAAAACCCATCGTCGGTGGCATCGAGGGCGCCGTCAGTGCCTAAGGCAAAATTTTCACAGTTTTGCTCTGGTTCGAATGCGTTCCAATTTTTCTCTATGGATCCAATTTTTAAGATGTTTCAAGAGTAAATAAGAGTAGTAGAGTTTAATACTACCACATACTAACAATAATTTAAAATAAAAACTACTATAATTGCGATAAAAGTAAAGATAAATATGGGTTGCTTCCCATAAAGCGCTTGGTTTAACGTCGTCAGCCCCACCTATCCAGGTGTCATTCAGGTTGACTGATCATGNGAATGCGTTCCAATTTTTCTCTATGGATCCAATTTTTAAGATGTTTCAAGGGTAAATAAGAGTAGTAGAACTTAATACAACCACATACTAACAATATTTTTAAATACAAACTACTATAATCACGATAAAAGTAAAGATAAATATGGGTTGTCTCCCACAAAGTGCTTGGTTTAACGTCATCAGCCCGACCTATTCAGGTGTTATTCAGGTTGATTGATCATTAAAACCTTTTTAAAATTTGGTTTTTTGCCCTCATAATATGGTTTTAATCTATGTCCATTTACTTTAAATCTATTTCCCGTCTTTTGATCTTTAATATCAGCTCCGTAAGTATAAACTTGAGTCACAATAAAGGGTCCTAACCAACGAGACTTCAATTTCCCACGAAAATAATTTCAGCCTAGCGTTGTAAAGTAAAACTTCTTGTCCTGGTTCAAAGCTCTTCTGATTAATCTTCCAATCATGCCATAACTTTAATTTTTTCTTATAAATTCTGTTATTATCATAAGACTCATTTCTTAATTCTTCCGATTCATTTAATTATAACAATCTCTTCTTACCAGCATCCTTCAAATTATAATTGAATTCTTTAATCACCCAATATATTCTATGCTCCAATTCTACAAGTAAGTGGCAAGTCTTTCTAAAAATCATTATGTAAGGAGTCATTCCAATAAGAGTTTTATAAGCAGTTCTGTAAGCCCATAATGCGGTATCCAGTCTAGTGGACCAATCTACTCTACTAGGGTTTACAGTCTTTTCAAGTATTTGTTAAATCTCTTTATTAAAAACATCAGCTAACCCACTGATTTGTGGATGATAGGCAGTAGATATTTGATGAATAATATTAAATTTTTCTTCCAATCTCTGAATATATTTATTTCTAAAATGGGATCCTCCGTTAGTGATAATCATTCTAGGCATTCTGTATCTAATGAAAATATTTTTCATTAAAAACCTTGAAACACTTTTAACATCACAACGAGGTAAAGCTTGTACTTCAATCCACTTAGAAACGNATAAATTGACATTTCTCCCAATTCAGAACCAAATTAGTTCTTTCACATAACTCTAAAACTTTTTTAAGGTAACTTAAGCATGCATCAAACGATGTTCCAAATACAGA